>VWZE01011589.1:215-21645 GCA_013396675.1 Eubucco bourcierii
TGTCCCTGCCTATGGCAGGGGGTTGGAACTGGCTGATCCTTGAGGTCCCTTCCAACCTTACCATTCTATGATTCTATGATGTGGTACAAACTGCAGACTGCCAGATTTGTGCAGACTTTGGGATGCAAATTACTCTAATGGATGGGTCAGGAAATGTAAAGGAGAGAATTTACACCCTCCACTACACCTTTCTTCCAGGACTGGGGACACCAACCACCACAGAACCCTTACCTCTTCTCAGCATCACCAGAAGCCTGGTTCTGCACTCTGAGTCAGACCTTTGCCTTGAAGGTGCACATTGATTTGCATTTGGAAGTATGAGGGTGCCCTGTGTGACTTGTAGGGACTCTGGTACAAGGTGAAGTCTCTTTGCCCCCTTAAAGCAGTGCAAGTGAAGGCCCTGAAGTGACTCTCAGAGTAATGCTGTGCCCCATAAGCTGGTTTAAAACAGAACCGCTTCGATTCCTCCATCCCTTCTGACCCCAACTCTATGGTTCCATTCCCACTCTTCCTTTATTTGCTGCTGCTTGTAAGGTCATGGCATGAGATCTGAACCAACTAAACGCTCCTGAAGCTACTTTAAAAAAAGTTTTATACAATTAGTTTCAGCTCCCCAGACAAACTGTTGTGTGGGTATCCAATCTGGAGTAAGAGCACAATTAGAGCAGAGCTGCTGGCTGCAGTGTCAGGCTGGGGCACAGCTGACTCAGATCACAGAATCGTGGAATTGTTTAGCTTGGAAAAGACCTCTAAAATCACTGAGTCCAACCATCAGCCTAGCATCACTGTGACCTTTAAACCATGTTTCAAAGTGCCTTGTCCACGCATCTTTTGAATACCTCCAGGGATGGAGACTCTGTCACCTCCCTGGGCAACCTACTCCACACATGTACTAAGCTATTTTGGCTTCATTAGATATTCTGAGTGTTTCGTGCTACTTGTGGCCCTGCAGAAGTAAGCTACATACAGCTCTTGGTTACAGACCATGCCTAAACAATAGTCTAGCCCAAACACATGTCTGGAAAAGTCTATCACTTCCACTGATGCAGAACAAAAAGCTCTCTAGACCTTGCTCCCCAAGTTCCAAAGCAGCCCTTCACAGTATTTGTCATTGCTTGCACGTGTTTGGCCCCTCAATTTCACAAAGATGTTGAGGTGCTGGAAGGTGTCCAGAGAAGGACAGTAAGGCTGGTGAGAGACCTGGAGCACAGCCCTGTGAGGAGAGGCTGAGGGAGCTGGGGGTGTGCAGCCTGCACAAGAGGAGGCTCAGGGCAGAGCTCATTGCTCTCTGCAGCTACCTGAAGGAAGGTTGTAGCCAGGTGGGGTTGATCTCTTCTACCGGACACCCAGGAGCAGAACAAGAGGACACAGCCTCAAGCTGTGCCAGGGCAGGTTCAGGCTGGATGTTAGGAGGAAGTTATTCCCAGCAAGAGTGATTGGCATTGGAATGGGCTGCCTTGGGGGTGTGGTGGAGTGCCCATCCCTGGAGGTGTTTAAGAGAAGGCTGCATGAGGCACTTAGTGCCATGGGTTAGTTAATTAGAAGGTGTTAGGTGATAGGTTGGACTCGATGATCTCAGAGGTCTTTTCCAACCTGCTTCATTCTGTGATTCTGTGAGATCTTACAACAACATTGAGCCTGTTGTATTCATCACATGGAGTGGTAAGAGGCTGCAGCATGAATGAAAAACATTCTTGTGCCAGAGGGATTCTGTAAATTAAAACTGGTTCCAGGGAGGTGGGGAGAGTAACAGAAAAATGAGGAGATGAAGAACTAGTGGAGGAAGCAATAGAAAAAACCCAATCTGAGCCATCTTTATAGATCAGGTAGTATGTTTACAGCTACTGCTGTGAGATCAGTTATTGAATGCTGCCTGTCCTCACCCTGGCCAGAGGTTTCAGAAATGCATACAGGCACAATTATCTTCACCCAAGCGGTAAACCCTTGGACAGTTATCAAATCTCAGGGTTGTTTATGAATCGATTTTTGCCTCCTTAAGTTCAGCTTGGCTATCCTCGCAGCATACCAAGCGTTGTAACCAGCCTGACAGATTACACAGGGGTTATGTTTTGCATCTGGAATCCTGCATGTGGCATTCATCCTGCACAGATGCTTCCAGACATCCAGGATTGGGGCGGGAAGGAAAGGGCAGCCCCGGGAAGATGTAGCCTTCTTGCCTCGAAATGTAATTCTGAAGGCTATGCTCTTTAGGCAGCCCTGTGCAGATAACTCTTCCTATTCTGTATTTTCCTTGTGTATTAGCAGAATAGGCTCTGAAGGTAGCAGGGGCTTCACATTTGCTGGTTGGCCAAATCCGACAGTCGGCTCTCGGCTTTAACTCCTGCAAACTCCCCATGTGGAACTGCAGGGATTTGTCTGCCTGCAGGCTTTTGCAATTTTATTAGCTGTAAAATTGTCTATAATGAGGACTTCACTCTAGTCTCTGAAGAACCTGTGCTGGCTGCTGTCAGGGACAGAAAGTGGAGCCAATGGATTAGTGGAGTAATCTGGTAATGCAAATCCTTCATATTTAATCAAGGGAGCATCTACTCTGCAGTCTCAAATGCTTCTTGGCAAAGCAGACTGGCAGCATGGAGCTCTGGAAGATGGCAGCACTTTTATTTCTCCTGGAGGGACAGAACTAAACTACCTCCCATTCCCTCTGGGAGAGGCTATAACTAGAGGCCTGCTGGGAGCCTCATCTCATGTTTGCAGAGGCAGCTGCTGGCTGGGATTGCAGCTGATCTCCTACCCTTTCTTCATCTTTGTACTTTCATCCCTCACTGGTGTTTGTGTGAGCTTGGCCAGGGAATTAAACCAAGTGAAAAATTATCATAGGAAAAGCCTGGTGCTTGCACACACTGTGCACTGCTTCCTCCACAATCCTGGCTACCCTCACAGAAAACAACTCTACCTTCCATGTGACTATCTCAAGCCCAAGTAAACAACCTGCCAGACAACTTAGGGATTTGAGTTAAACCCACATCTAGGTAGCAAACTGCCAGAGAAAAGCAGTTCTTATTCATAAACACAGGCTCAAACTGGAAGCCCTCAGTAGCAACCTGTTTACTAACCACCTGCAGTACCAGTTCCTGGTTTTGTTCCTGCAAACCAGAAACAGAGTTAAACCTGGTGGGTTACATTAATGGGAAGCCAATCAGACAGCAAAACAACTTGGTGAAGACTGCAGAGTGCCCAAGATGAACTCACACCCTCAACTCCTTCATCCCTGCCTGCTGTCTGGAGAAAGGGCTGCTCTCCTGTGCAGGAGGGAATGTGTCCTCAGGGAAGGGCATAGGCTGTATCAGAGCAGGAACAGCAGCTGGGGGAAGCAGGAAGAGCAGCTAAGGGAAGCAGGAACAGCAGCAGATTTAGTCTGGTACAAAGACATTTCTATTGTAGAAGTTTCCCCCCCTCAATGTTTAACCTGTTAAAAGTCACTACCTAATAAAATTGTGGGAGGAGGGAGATATTTTTTAACTGACTGATATTAGATGTGTGGGGAGGAACTTTTACTAAAGATGCCCCTGGTGCCATGTGTTTTGCTGGAAGGACCAAGTGACATCTGCTTCACCAAGATGCAGGAAATGCTATTTCTTGTCTAGTCAGGGGCATCAAGCCCTGGTCTCAGCTGTCAGCCAGTCAATTATTTGCTTACTGCTGTACAGCCAGCTTGTGTTTGTGGATCATCCTCCAGTTAGGCTGCAATGATTACACATGCATTTGATAGCCAAGACTCAGGCTTACTTTCACCTTGCTACCACCCCTTACAAACACAAAGGGCTGGCCTCATTGAAGTGAGCTGTTCCCAGTTGTTCCAAAATTTGATGTGCAGTGATGAATTTGCTCAGGACCTTATTTGGGTATATTTTGCAGATAGAAGAACCTCGTTTCTTCTTCTCAGTAAGCTGAAAGAAGCAATATTCCCCTCCCTCCTGCCCCTTATATCCCAAAATAAATCAAGGAAGGTTTTCTGGTAATGATGATCATTTCACCCCTTTGTTTTGGAAAATACTCTGCATGCTGAGAAATCAGCTCTCTGCCTGTTGGCTTGAGGATCCAGCTGCTTGTCACGTTAGACCATGTGGAGACCTCATCTGAGCCTGGCTCTGTTGCCAGGATCTGTGCCCTAAGGACTCAGCACAAACCCACTTTGATCCCTCCCGGTGACAAGGGTTGTTTTTTTGCTAACAAGCCTCCAGACATTTCAGTTGGTATGTCATCACCCTTGCTAAACTAGAACAGAAGGATGAAACAAAAGTAGCTGCAAAGACCTTTAATAACATCAGTTGAAGGGGAGCAAGTGGAACGTCCCAGATGAGACGCGGCTGTAACAAGTGTTAGCGTCGGCCGCAGGACCGCACAGGGGACACAGAGGCTTCGTTCCCCACCTTTTTGCCTTTTTTATTTTTCTTCTTCTTCTTCTTCTTCTCTTTCTATTCAGAGATGAAAGAAAGGATTTGAGCTGTGGACCGCATATTGCAATGAACAAAGCACTTGACAGCCTTTAAATAGCTGCTTAGGGTCAAAGTCAGGCAAAAAGGCTAAAACGCACAGAGAAGAGAGGATGAAAAGCTTCAGCACATTTTATACCCAGTGGCCCCCCCCTGCAAATTGTACCTCTCAGCCATGGCCTGATTAGTTCAAATTTTCCAGGTACTTAACATGGCTCCTGTACGTGGTGGTGGGATTTATGCTTTTAATTCTCCCTGTTACAGAGTTGAAGATACACCCTACTGCTTTTGCCTTTTAAAATCCAGGCTGTGGATGCAGCAGGCATGTGAATTGTGCAGCCAGGATTTGGGATGGGTGCCTCAAAAGAGCAAGAGCTAGGACAATAAGAAGGTAACTAATACCTTACACTGATGAATCATTCTGCTTTGTGAATAACTTGCAGATAGCACTGAATTTTTTATCCTAGATGCTTGAAACCCAGGAGTTTTAACAGTCCAAGTGCATCACTTGAGTGGAAATCAGATTAGCTGGATTGTCAACAAGGCAATGTGTGATCAGCATTAGCAGAGTGACTTGCAATAGATAATGTAAACGAAGCAGTGAGGGCAGCAGGGCCAAATTCATTGCCTTAATGAATAGAAAACATGTTTTGTGGATGGTTTTGTTGCTCAAAGAAAGAAGGACTGTGAAGGAGAGAGAGAGCATTAATATGCAAGGCTTTGTCTGACGCTCCTCCCACTTCAGCAGAATAATTTTTGCAGAAGACAGGCAATTTGAGCTGAAAGCCTCACTCTGCATCCAAAAAACATGGCAAGTTTTACCACTTGGAAAATGAAACTCTTGTGCAGTCAGGGAATGATCCAGCACGACCTAGTGGAGCAGAAACATTTAAGCAAGCATTTGACATCTAAGCATCTCAGCTGGGCTATGATGCTTTGAAGTGTGATACTTTAAACCATGTCTTTCTGAAGAGGAAATTGAGGCACAGATAACTATTCAACAGTGTGATAGGGTTTGGAGAACCTTCTGAAGAGTAGCTGCAGGAACTGGGGTGGTTTATTCTGGAGAAAAGGAGGCTGAGGAGAGACCTCATTGCTCTCTAGAACTCCCTGAAAAGAGATTGGAAGCAAGTGGGTGTTGGTGTCTTCTCCCAAGGAAAAAGTGATAGGACAAGAGGAAATGGCCTTAAGTTGAATGAGGGAAGAAAATTCAGAAGAAAATTCAGAAGAAAATTCTTTCCTGAATGGTTTTTCAAAGCCTGGCACAGGCTGCCCAGTGAGGTGACTGAACACCCACCCTTGGAGATGTTTCAACCAGACAGAGACGTGGTGCTGAGGGACATGGCTTAGCCCTAGCCTTGGTAGACTTAGAAAATGGTTGGACTTGATGATCTTAAAGGTCTGTTCCAACCAAACCAGTTCTATGCTTCTAGTGTTGATCAGTTCATCTTGTCAAACACCATCCAGTAGTTATTGATAGTGTTCTAGAGCCTTAGAGAGAAACGGTCAGTTATTGGGATCTGTGCAAATCAGGCAGCAGGTTATTTGCCTCTAAAAAGATGTTGTTTCTGGAGATGTGCCTTTCAGCTTGCTTCCAAGGTTTACATTTGAAAAGGTTTCAGGTTTGCTGTGTTTTTCACAAACAGCAAGCCAGCAGCCTAGGCTCCTCTCTCCTCCTCATCCTCACTCAAATATTTCTGTCTCTATTTTTGCTACAATTTCCACCTGCAGAGTGGAGAAAGCTTCTCAAAGCAGTTACCCTTGCTGTGCAGGACAAAAGGAGCACGTTTCTCCTGGCGTTCAGTGGTTTGGGTTCCCCTTTGGCCTCATAAAAATTCTATTTTCCAGCCAGAGCACCTCTGTGTTTTCAAACTGAGCAGTGTTTGTGTTGTGGTTGAAACAACCCAGACAAGTTGGATTGCTTGTACCATGTATTTCTTAGTGAATGGCACCCTAAGAAACATTTTCCTGCCAGAGCTCCCAGCTGTCCTCTTGACAGAAACTCTTGTGGCAGTGAGTGCAAATAGCTCAGTAAGTGCTTCTAGGGTAAATGTGAAAACTCTTCCCCCGTGCCAAAGGGAGATTTCTCAGGAGCATTGCACAATGTCACTCTCCACAAACATCAAGCCGTGCCTGGTGGCAACCAGACTGACATTGCCTCAATATTTCTCTTCTCTTGATAGTACTTTGACAGGCTGCTTAGTTGTGTGTTGTTCCCCCCTCACTCCCACCCTATTCAGCCTCTTTTATTTAATGGCAGCATTTGCAGAGTTGATTTTTGCTAGCTAGGTAGCAGTGTCCCTGCCAATCTTTCTTGCCTTCCTGAAGCAGGGATGCAGCCAGCTCTGCTGCGGTGGTCACGTCACACCCTGAGCACAGCTTGCTTCCTTCCTAGCTTTATTTTACACTGTTACATGTGGGAATACAGGCACATATCAATCATGTCAGGGTTCCTGGATGCATCATATCATCCCTGCCTGTTTGCTCTAGCTGTAAAGCAGAATAGTATCATTATATACTGCCCTCCTACATGAGTCAGGTGATTTAACTTCACTGGCAAGAAACCAGCTCAAGGAACATCTGAAATACCTTCACCACTTCGCTGAGCTGTCTGATACTGTTATACAGCTAAAGAAGTGGGGACAAAATTGCACCTGAGGAGCCAGATTCATGCCTCAAATGACCTTGAAAAAATAGCATAGAATGCTTTGGGTTGGAAGAGATGTTAAAGATTATCCAGCTCCAACCCCTCCTGCTGTGGGCAGGGGCACCTGGTGACATGCAGTAGTAGAGAAGAGAGGAATAGTTGATTTTCCTTGTAGGTGAACCTCATCCTTTGGTGTGAATCAAACAGGACCCCTGCATTGGAAGACTCCTGAGCTCATCTTCAGTGAATGTGGATGGATCTGTTAGTTCCCTGCTGCTTGTTCTATCCCAACCAACAAAGTGACACAAGGAGCCATAGCAGGAGCAAAGGGGGTTCTTGTCTTTGCAGATTGATGCCCTTTACCTCTTGGGTTGTATCCTGAAGAAACTCTTTGGGGCTGGCTCAGTGTTAGCTGAGGAGTTCTTGCCTGTTGTCCTGTTCTTCAAATTGGGTAATGCACATCAAATTTCCTTCTTTCAGTGCATGGAGGAGTGCTTAGAAACTTACTGTCTGTGATCCCTTTCTGAACTAAGTCACTGCTTTATTTCCTCTCTTAGGCTCAGTTAAATGCTGCTGTATTTCTGTTCATGCTTTTGCAAGACTCCAGCTTTTTGCTAAATGGACTGTTCTGGAGACTGAGCACCCTTTGTTAACACTTCTGTTTACAGGCAACTGCTAAATCAGCTGAAATATTAGACAATAATAATTGCAAGGAACTTATATTTAACTAAAAAGTCAGGTTTTATGAGAACTGGAAAAGCTTTCTTCCTACTTTCTTCTGAAGCATCATGCATCTTCTCACTCTGAGTCTATCCCTGAAAGAATCTAAATTTACTCTCTCCTGGCTTTTGAGGAACAGGCAGCAAGACATCAGAGCCTGATGGGGAACAGAGCTCTGAAATGAGAGAAAAGAGAGAAATGTACAAAAGAATGTCACTTTTCTGTATTTACTTGTTTATAATGGCTGCCTGCAGCGTCTCTGAGGGCACAGTGACACAGCTTGGAGCAGCAGCAGTGCTGTAAGCAGGCTGGGTGTGAGGCAGCTCTCACACCAGTCAGGGAATTCATCACTTTTTTGGTAGTCTGACTCTGGTGCCATACAAATGCTGCTGCTGCTTCAGGGCTTAGTAATGGAATGGCAGATGTAGCTTTCCTGGACCAAAGCATGGGGCCAGCAGGCTATATGCCCCATGTAGAAGTCCTTCACTGTGCAGGTGGTAAGACACTGCCCCAATCTGCCTAGACAGGTGTTGAAACCCCTCCTGAAACCATTCCAGGTCAGGTTGTTTGGGGCTCTGAGCAACTTGATCTAGTTGAAGAGCATAGAATTATAGAATAAGTTGGAAGGGACCTTAAACATCATCCAGTTCCAACTCCCCTGCCATGGGCAGGGACATGTTCCACTAGACCACACTGCTCAAAGCCTCATCCAGCCTGGTCTTAAACAATTCCAGGGATGAAGTGTCCACAACTTCTCTAGGCTACCCATTCCAATGTCTCAGCATCCTCACTGTAAAGAACTTCCTAATGCCTAATCTGAACTTATGCTGCTCAAATTTAAAGCCATTGTTTCTTGTCCTACCACTACAAGCACTTATAAAAAGTCCCTCTTCATCTGTCCTGTAGCCCACTTCAGACACTGGAAGACCACTATAAAGTCTCCCTGGATCCCTCTCCTCTCCACACTGAACAGACCCTTAGCCTGTCCTTGAAGGGAAGGTGTTCCAGTCCTCTGATCATCTTTACAGCCTCTTCTGGACTCTCACCAACAGATCCATGTCTTTCTTGTCTTGGGGACTCCATAACTGAACTTAGTACTCCAGGTGGGGTCTCTGACAGCAGAGGGGCAGAATCACCTCCCATGACCTGCTGGCCATGCATCTTTTGAAGCAGGCAGATGTGCATGCTGGCTGTAGTGGGGTTGGACTGGATGAGCTTTGATGGTTCCTTTCTACCCAAACCAGTTTATGCTTCCATGTGGTGCTGAGGGACAGGATTTAGTGGTGACCTGGCAGTGCTGGGTTTACAGTTGGACTCAGTGATCTTAAAGGTCTCTCCCAATCAGAATTATGATCCTTTGACTGTGATTCTGTGCAAGTGTGGACATACATGGAGGGAACCAAGACCTTGTACATGATTTGTGCTATCCACATGGCCTTAGCGAGAAGCTTTAACGCTGGCTTGCGACAGCTTCTGTTTTGAGGCACCTTTCTTCTGCCACAGTGGTGTGAGATTCTCCTTTCCTCAGAGGCCTCTGTGAGCAGCAGGCTCTAACTTTTGTGATGGAAGTACCCACAGACCCAAAAGAAAAAAAGAGAGAAGTTCTGCTTTTATGCTTTTATATAATCTAGGCTTTATTCCTCAAAGGAATGAAACCTGTCGATAAGTACAAAACCCTGCAGGCAGATGTCTATTTCTGTCAGCATCCCCGGAGGTGATGTCCCCTCTGTCCCCTCCTGGCTTTGGAACAAGCTGTTATGAGGAGCACAAAAGCTTCCTTGACCTAAAGGACACAATGTCCAGGATGTTGGGAAGAGAGGTCTTGAACGGCAAACTTTTGTCTCTGCGCTAATGAGCCTATAGAACTGAAGTGCTGTAATTATTCCAGATCTTGCCAACACCACTGTGACTTTATGAAAATATGAAAAGTTGTTATTTTTGCACATTTTTCTTGCTTTTCTTTTCCTTTGAGTGAGAGCTGGCTGAGTTTGTACTCTTTAGGTAAAGAGCACATTAGGAGAGTGTATGTGTGTGTGTGTGGGGGAATTCAAATACCTCCTCTTTCTTACTTTAAGGCAGTTGGCCCCAAACCTTCCTTTATTCTGCTTTAACTCTTCAGGTGAAAGGGCTTCCATTCCCAAAAATGTCGATTCAGATATAGGAGAGTAAAGGTTCCACACAACTTAATTAGTAAATATATCTATAGTGTGCATCACTAATTGAATCATGGAGTATTGACTGGTTTGGGTTGGAAAGGAACTTTAAGATCACCCAGTTTCAACCCCCCTGCCATGGACAACACTTTCCACTAGCCAAGGTTGCCCATCATAGAATGGTTCGGATTGGAAGGGAACTTAAAGATCATCCAATTCCAACACCTTTATCATGGGCAGGGACACCTCCCACTAGACCAAATTGCTTAAGACCTCATCAAACCTGTCCTTGAACACCTCCAAGGAGGGGACATCCTCAACTTCCCTGGGCAACCTGTGCCAGTGTCTCTCCATCCTCAAGATGCAATCCATTCCCTCTTGTCCTGTCACTACAGGCCTTTGTGAGAAGTCCCTCCCCAGTTTTCTTGTACTCTGGTTCAGGTACTGGAAGGCCACTATAAGGTCTCCTTGGAGCTTTGTCTTCTCATACCCTGTATAGAGGTGTAGCAGAACAGCCTAAGTGACAGTGGCAAGGATGTCAAGGTCACAGTCAGAACCACCTCAAGCAGAGTATGAATGTTATGGAGACACAGGACCCCTCTCCTCCAGTAATTCCAGCAAGATATGCAACTGAAGGATATTGCAACTGTGAGCACAGTGGAGTAACAGGTGGTAGGGAAGAGAAGAAGGGGAGAGGAAGGGCGAGGTGTGGGCGAGGCAAGGGTGAGGGGAGGGAAAGGAGAAGGGAGGCAAGGGGAGGGTAGACAAGGCAAGGGTAGGCAAGTGGAGGAGAGGTGAAGGTAGGCAAGGCGAGGTGAGATGAGGGTAGGTGAGGGTAGGTGAGACAAGGGGAGGCAAGGGTGGGAAAGGGTAGATGAGGGTAGGTGAGGCAAAAGGCAGGGTGGGGCGGGGTGAAGCAAGGTGAAGGGCAAGGGCGGGGCAAGGTAATGGGGGACAAGGTGGAGAAAAGAAGAGCAGAGCAAGACAGGGAGGGGTAGGGCAAGGTAAGGTGGGCAAAGGTGGGGAAAGGTGGGGAAAGGAAGGGCAGGGCAGGCCAAGGCAAGGCGAGGCGCAAGGAGATACATGAAAAAGTGAGGGATGCGAAGAGATGTGTAAGGTGTGAGGAGAGAAGAGATGTGCGAGGTGCAAAAAGGCACAAGGCACGAAGAGATGCATGAGATGCGAGGCGCAACGCGATGCGTGAGGCATGAAGAGATGCGTGAGGCGTGAAGAGATGCGTGGGGCGTGAAGAGATGCGTGAGGCGTGAAGAGATGCGTGGGGCGTGAAGAGATGCGTGAGGCGTGAAGAGATGCGTGGGGCGTGAAGAGATGCGTGAGGCGTGAAGAGATGCGTGGGGCGTGAAGAGATGCGTGAGGCGTGAAGAGATGCGTGGGGCGTGAAGAGATGCGTGAGGCGTGAAGAGATGCGTGGGGCGTGAAGAGATGCGTGAGGCGTGAAGAGATGCGTGGGGCGTGAAGAGATGCGTGAGGCGTGAAGAGATGCGTGGGGCGTGAAGAGATGCGTGAGGCGTGAAGAGATGCGTGGGGCGTGAAGAGATGCGTGAGGCGTGAAGAGATGCGTGGGGCGTGAAGAGATGCGTGAGGCGTGAAGAGATGCGTGGGGCGTGAAGAGATGCGTGAGGCGTGAAGAGATGCGTGGGGCGTGAAGAGATGCGTGAGGCGTGAAGAGATGCGTGGGGCGTGAAGAGATGCGTGAGGCGTGAAGAGATGCGTGGGGCGTGAAGAGATGCGTGAGGCGTGAAGAGATGCGTGGGGCGTGAAGAGATGCGTGAGGCGTGAAGAGATGCGTGGGGCGTGAAGAGATGCGTGAGGCGTGAAGAGATGCGTGGGGCGTGAAGAGATGCGTGAGGCGTGAAGAGATGCGTGGGGCGTGAAGAGATGCGTGAGGCGTGAAGAGATGCGTGGGGCGTGAAGAGATGCGTGAGGCGTGAAGAGATGCGTGGGGCGTGAAGAGATGCGTGAGGCGTGAAGAGATGCGTGGGGCGTGAAGAGATGCGTGAGGCGTGAAGAGATGCGTGGGGCGTGAAGAGATGCGTGAGGCGTGAAGAGATGCGCGAGGCGTGAAGAGATGCGCGAGGTGTGAAGAGATGTGCGAGGTGTGAAAAGGTTCAAGGCACGAAGAGATGCATGAGATGCGAGGCGCAACGAGATGCATGAGACATGAAGAGATACGTGAGGCATGAAGAGATGCGTGAGGCATGAAGAGATGCGTGGGGCATGAAGAGATGCGTGAGGCACAAGGTGCAAAGCGATGCATGAGGTGTGAAGAGATATGCGAGGCGTGAGGCGTGCAGAGAAATGAGATGCATGAGGCATGANGTGACCTGTTCTAGTGGGTGTCCCTGCCTGTGGCACAGTGGGGTTGGAACTGGATGAGCTTTGAGGTCCCTTCCAAACTAAACCATTCTAAGGAAACTGGTGAAAGGTCTAGAGAACAGGGCTGGTGAGGAGCAGCTGTGGGAATTGAGGGTGTTTAGTGTGGAGAAGAGGAGGTTGATGGGAGACCTCATTGCTCTCTGCAACTCCCTGAGTGGAGGTTGATTCCATAATGTGCTTCTGGGATCCTGCTGGGCTGCAGCAGCTGTCTGTGTGGACACCACTGCTTGTTCTCAATGGCACAGCAATGCTTACCTTTAAATATCAGTGATAATGTTAGAGACAGCACCAAGTTAATAAGCACGTGTGGAGTCACTGGTGAAGAAATACTGATGTCAATTTATAAATGAAGTTTGATCCGAGTGCAGAAGCTATTCATATCTGCTGACAATACCAATCACACTGGAATTACAAGTAAATGAAAGAGGTCTCTGTTGTTGATGGCACAGGTGCAGACATGGATAAGATATAAAACCAATTTACACTCCCCCTCCTGTGGGAACAGCTCTATTGGTATGAAAGATTTAAGTGCATTCACAGCAGAGAAGCTAATGGTCCAGTGTGGATAGAAATTGTGTTATGCTAAGTGTAGATGAGGAGAGGAAAAGGAAAGATAGACAAGATATTTAAAAACAACAACAACAACAAAAAAAATCTGGAGAGGCTGGAAAGTGTCCAGAGAAGGGCCACAAGAATGATTAGAAGACTGGGAGCCCTGCCAGGAGAAAGGCTGGCAGAGCTGGGTTTGTTCAGCCTGGAGAAGAGAAGGCTCAGGCCTCATTACCATGGATCAGTACATAAAGGATAGCTACTAGGAGGATGGAGACTCCCTTTGTACAAGGAGTTCCATGGAAAAACAAGAGGTGATGGAGACAAATAACTGTTGAGGAGATTCTGGTTGGGCTGCAGAAAAAAATCAATCACCATAAGAATCCTCTCCCAGGAGAAACAAAAGCTTGCCCTTATGCTGGGCAGGTTTAAGATCCAGCTTGACAGGGTGTTGGGCCAGCTCAACTCTACTGAAGGGGACGTACCAGAAAGCTTGCAAGGGACTTTTTACAAGGGCTTGTAGTGACAGAATGAGGGGGAATAGACTGAGGCTTGAGGAGGGTAGATTTAGACTGGAGATTAGGAAGAAATTCTTCAAAGTGAGAGTGGGGAGACACTGGAGCAGGTTGCCCAGGAAGGTTATGGATACCCTCTGCCTGGAGGTGTCCAAGGCCACAATGGATGAGGCCTTGAGCAACCCAGGCTAGTGGGAGGTGTCCCTCTCCCATGGTAGGGTTGCTGGAACTGGGTGATCTTTAAGGTCCTTTCCAACCCAAACCATACTGTCAATCTGTGAATCTATACTACCACCTAAAAAAGGTTGGACCAGATGATCATTGTGGTCTGTGCTGGCTTGAGGCTAATTGGAATATTTTAATGGGGGAAATTAGAATCATTGGCTGTGAAAAGAAAATAATAATTATGTCTATATCACTCATTGGTTTTACTTAGGGATATAAAACCTAGAAATGACAACAAAGACAGTCAGTCTGCTGCTGCTTGCTATATTAACTATCCCTACCTGAACCTGTGTAACCCAATCTAATCATTCTGCTTCTAACCTCCTGTTGGCTTTTTGCATCTGACCTCTGCATGTAAGACTGCTGAGATAAGGGAGGGGGTTGGAAGAAGGAAGGGAGTTAGTTTGGAGCCCTCCTGAGCAGTTCTGCTGTTTTCTGTAGTTCTCCATTACTTTTGAGTTGTATATAATTGTATACAGGTGTAAATATCTGTATATATTGTGTATGTCTGCCTGTAAATCTGTGCTACACTGTAAAATACAGCTTCCTTCCTTAACTTTCAGCTGCCTGAGTTAGTCTGTTGAATCATAGATGGGAGGGGAAACTCCCAAACAACCACATGGTCCCTTCCAACCTGGCAGTCTGTGATTCTATTGTGTTAAGTCTAAGGCCTGATGAGGGCCAGCACATCAGTTGCATTTTCTCTGTAATTAAAATACGCACAGAAATGAACTGCTGTGTGTTACTACTTTCCACTAATTTATTATGTCAAGTACAGAAGAGAAAGCCTGCTGCTGCTCATAATACATCACTCTCCAACATCAAAAGTTCAAAGCCATTAGCATAATGATTTCTACCATTACTTGCCCATGATATGTGAAAGTATTTTTTTTTTTATCATCCATTTGCATTCATTTAGTCAGAAACTTTTCAAAGTGATTGCCTCCCATTGATGAATGTGGCCAGAAGTCTCCTGATTTGCCAAATGATGTAGAACAACATTTTATTAACAGTGTATGTTCTGTGTACAAAACTTTGCATCTGAGGAGTGGCCCAGCCACACTCAGAGTTAAATAAGAAAATGTGTTGGTAGTGTGGCTGCTAGCACAGGCTCACAGGATGTTAGGATGAATGTTTAGAATGTTTTTTTAGACATGAATATTTTTGTAAGTGGTTGTTGCATGTGAATAATTTCCCGTTTCTTTCTGCTTTCAACTGAACTGAGCAGTGGTCGGTGAAGACGGTAAGCCCCTGTGCTGATCTGTCTGCTCTACTTCTGCTAGACAGCATGGAAGTAATCTTTTGAAAGTGTTTCCATATCATAAGTGCTTTAAGTCAGGTGCTGAATTACATCTTCAGATTTCCCACTCATGCACAGTCTTCTTAATCATCCCTGCTTAGCGTAAGAGAATTAGATTGTTGTTGTCCATCCATCAAGTCCATGTTTTTCCAGTTTGGAAAAACAGCCAAGGCAAACAGACTGGCCATGTCACCTCAGCAACCTGCCATCCAAGGTGAGTTGCTCTCCTCAAAGAGCAGCAGCAAAAAACAGAATCAGTTGTCTGCAAAAAAAAACAAAAAACCCTGCCCAGACTCACCCAACACCTCTGCTCTGCCTGCCAGCAAGGCTTTAGGCATGAGACTGCTGCACTGCTTCTCCTTGTGGAGACAATGGAAGAGCACAGACCATGTCTTCCATGCTGCCCACTCTCTTCTCTAAAGCACTTTGAGATATACAGATGGAAGAATGATGAATGATTGACATTTGAAAGCAAAAAGATTTGCCTCAATTGCAATAAAATTCATGCTGTCTTCTGATTTTTTCTTGCTTTTTTCTTCTCTTTAATGGAGTTGAGCCTGTTTTGCACCAATACTCACAACTTTCACTGAGCTACTCCTAAGCAAAAATCAGAAAATGAGTAAGTGAGCTACATTAAAAAAATAAAATAGGAGGAAACCTTTGTATATTAATTCTCGTAGCTGTCAGAGATGAGGATTATGAAGGGACCTCCATAGATCATCAGGTTCAACCTACCTGCCAGAGCAGGACGATAGAATCTAGTGCTGGTCACACATGGACACATCCAGACAGGTCTGGGAAGTCTCCAGAGAAGGAGACTCCACAGCCTCTCTGGGGAGCCTGTGCCAGTGCTCTGGGACCCTTACAGTAAAGAAGTTCTTCCTCACTTTGAGGTGGAACTTCCTGTGCTGTAGTTTATACCCATTACCCCCTTGTGATCTTCAGGACATTGCCCCTAATGCATACCAGTACTGATCAGAGAATCATAGAATCATTAAGGGAGCAAAAGACCTCCAAGATCACCAAGTGCAATGTCAACCCAACACCTTTGATACCTCTAAACCACATCCCAAAGTGCCATGACCACAAATTCCTTGAACACCTCCAGGGATGATGACTCCAGCACCTCTCTGGTGCCTGGACCACATTTTCAGGAAAGAAAATTTTCCTAGTATCCAACCTAAACATCCCCTGGTGCAAACTGAGGCCATTTCCTCTCAACTTATCACTAGTTACTGTCATTTTGCTTTTGGATAAATGGAAAGGAAGGACATGGAAGTGTTGGAGCGGGTCCAGAGGAGGCCATGAAGATGCTCAGAGGGCTGCAGCAGATCTGCTGTGAGGACAGGCTGAGAGAGTTGGGGCTCTGCAGCCTGCAGAAGAGAAGGCTTCCAGGAGACCTTAGAGTAGCTTTCCAGTATCTGAAGGGGGCTACAGGAAGGCTGGGAAGGGACTATTGACAAGGTCTTGCAATGACAGGACAAGGGGCAATGGGTTTGAAGTGGCAGAGGGGAGATAGAAAGTGGATGTTAGGAGGAAGTTGTTTGCAGTGAGGGTGGTGAGACACTGGCACAGGTTGCCCAGGGAGGTTGTGGCTGCTCCCTCCCTGGAGGTGTTCAAGGCCAGGTTGGAGGAGGCCTTGAGTGAGCTGTGCTAGTGGGAGGTGTCCCTGCCTATGGCAGGGGGTTGGAACTGGATGATCCTTGAGTTCCCTTCCAACCTTAACATTCTATGATTCTATGAAAATTTGAGTCTTTGAGGGGCTTAATGTATGTTTCTAAGGTGAAGAATCATCTTGATGTGCTGAGTCATATGTATGCAATGAGATTTAAAGATGCTCTTTGCCCTTCTCTGAGATGGAGCTCTCTGCCATGTTTATACTAATTCAAGACTGGTTGGCAAAATCAACTGGTGAACTTGAGATAGGAGATGATCTTCACACAACTCACCACCTACTCCTTTTAAAGCAGCACCTATCAAAAAAAGAAAAAATCAAAACTCTCTTTTTATAGGGATTTTTCATTCTCCTAGACCAAATTTTCCATTCTCCTAGACCAATTTATTTTTTTCAGGGGAATAAAAAAGAGGTTTTGGAAAGAACAAGACACATATCCCAGGATAAGCCACAACTCTAAGCTAGAACAAGGGTCAGGGGCTTGAAGTTTCAGGAGTTGACTCTAGCTCAAATCAGTAACTGTACTGTGACAGCAAGGGCTCAGCTCTTCCTGTGGCAGTGCCTTGCAGAGATAACAAGCTGCTAGCTGGCACTCAGCCTGGGCCCCCACAACTGGAGATACTCATCAGCCTATGCCAAGGCCTCTTTTTCACCCTAGTTTGCAATGTCTTAATTTCCTCTTGATCCAGAGAGAGGAGACATCTGAAATCTTGGATTGGAGACAGCAAAAACATTTTTTTTATTTACTTGTTGTAACAGATCTGAGCTGAAAGCAACAATATTTGCCTCTACTCTTTTTTATTTTCTCTTTCCATGCACATTCAAGTCAAAGAGAGTTGTGGGGTTTTTTTCCCTGCTCCTCCACATTGGTAGAAATACAATTTTAGCAATTTATTTAAACATGTCCTTGGAAACCAAACATTTTATTTTGCCCAGGCAAGCACTGAGGTTGCTGAAGGAACTTGAATATGCACTCAGCTGGGTAATAGGAGCACCACCATGTGACTAATAAAATCAATGTCTGCTAAGTAATGTGGTTCCAACTGGAAATGTTCTCGATCAATCCAGGAGTATTTTTGTTTCTCCTGGCTGAAAAACAAACTGGAACTAGTCTAAGAGCAGGTATTTTGCTAGAGAAAAAGTTAAATTGTACAAGGCAGGATTTTAACAGATCTGAAGGCTAAAAGGGGATCTAATAAATGTCTATCAATATCTGAGGGTTGGGGGGGCGGGAAGGAAGGGGCAGGGACAGCCTCTGCTCACTCATGCCCTGTGATAGGACAAGAGGCAGTGGATGGAAACTGCACCACAGGAGGTTCCACCTCAACACAAGGGGTAACTTCCTTGCTGTAAGGGTCACAGGGCACTGGAACAGGATCCTCAAGGAATGGTCTCCCCTGGAGCCTTTCCAGGCCTGTCTGGATGTGTTCTTCTGTGACCTGAGCTAGACTGTATGGTCCTGCTCTGGCAGAGGGGTTGGACTTGAAGATCTGTGGAGGTCCCTTCCAACTCCTAACACCCTGTGATCCTGTGATCTTGTGATTAGCTGTACAGGAAAAAGTGTTCCTGTTTTATTTCTGTCTGTACCTAAGGTAGCATTAGAGGTTTTCATCATGTAAAATGCTCCATGGGATTAATCCAGTTTCAAACCAAACCTGACGCGTTTTGTTGTTACAGTGAAACCGTGGCTTTAGCAGAGCTGGGAGAAGCACTGCCATGATTCTGTATGTATCTGCAATTCTATATTCTAAGTGAGGGAGGAAGTAGACAGTTCATTAGGGGGAGCCACCCCACAGAAGGACTTGGATAGGCTGGAAGAGTGGCAGAGCAAGAACATTATGAAGTTCAACAAGGACAAGTGTAAGGCCTTGCTCCTGAGACCTGTACTAGTGGGAGGTGTCCCTGCCTATGGCAGGGGGTTGGAACTAGGTGATCTTTGAGGTCCCTTCCAACCTTACCATTCTATGATTCTGTGAAAACAGAGTCCAGGAGTGCAACACAGACTGGGATCTACCTGGCTGAAAGAAGACCTGGAGTTCCTGGTGGACAGCAAGCTTCACATGAGTGAGTAATGAGCTGCTGCAGCAAGGAAAGCCAAGAGGATACTGGGCTGCATCAACAAGGGTATCACCAGCAGAGATAGAGAAGTCCTTGTCCCACAGTACTCAGTGCTGGTCAGGCCATATCTGGAATATTGTGTTGAGTTTTGGTCCCTGCTATACAAAAAAAGATGTGGACAGGATGGAGAGGGTCCAGAGAAGGGCACAAGGATAATCAGAGGACTGGGAAGTTGCCACATGAAGAAGGGATGAGAGAATTTGGTTTGTTCAGACTTGAGAAGGGCTCAAGGGAGAACTTATCACCATGTTCCAGTATTTAAAGGGTGGCTGTGAAGAAGATGAAGACTCCCTTTTCACCAAAAGTCAGATGGAAAATCTGGGGGGTAATGGATACAAGTCACTCCTAGAGAGCTTCCAATAGCACACAAGAAAAAAATTGAGCCCCCAAAACTGGACATGTTTAAGATTCAGCTGGACAGTGTTGGACCATCTTGGCTAGACTATGATTTTGCCAAGGAAGACTGGACCAGGTGATCCTGGAAATTCCTCCAAACCAGGCATTCTGTTGTTCTGTGATTCATGAATCTACTTTCTTATCACTGAAGCAACAGCTAAATATTAGCACTGTAAATTGCAAACCACGAGGCCACTGCCAACGTGGAAAGGGAGCTTGAGGGAGGAAAAGAGTTTGGCAGCTTCTTCAGAGCTGGGTGAAGGTATTTCATGCCTAGGTTCAGATGCCAGCATAGAATCATAGAATCA
Source organism: Eubucco bourcierii (assembly GCA_013396675.1). Classification (NCBI taxonomy): domain Eukaryota; kingdom Metazoa; phylum Chordata; class Aves; order Piciformes; family Ramphastidae; genus Eubucco; species Eubucco bourcierii. The sequence goes on from VWZE01011589.1 coordinate 19,673, forward strand.
TTAGGGTTAGAAAAGACCTTTAAGACTATCAACCCCAACCATCAACCCAACACCATCATGGCCACTAGACCATCTCCCAGAGTGCCATGTCTACATGATTTTAGAACACCTCCTGGGATGGTGACTCCACTGTGTGCAGTCTGGCTAAAGAAGAGGCATTCTTGGCCTGTAGCAAGATGAGAGAGAGAGAAGTAATGGCTCTCTGCACTCAGCTTTGACTTGTCAAGAGTTACCTAGAATCTGGCTTTTTCTGCTCATCCCTCATGCTAGTAAAAGAATGCAGCAGTCTGAGCTCAAACCCTCCATGTAAGGATTGCAGTTTTGATTCCCATGCAAGCAGACAGAGGGAAAATCTCAAGTGTGTAGAATATAAAGCAATCTGTCCAACTAAATCACCACACTGACTCCTAATTCCACTGTGGCCTGTCTGAGAAGGCCATTAGGAACAAAAACCCTCTGAGGACCATTTTGCTGGCATTTCATACTCCTGAGGAAGGCAACTACAGGAGGGCAGGCAGGCATGCAGCTTGCCTGGAAAATCAACAGGCACTCAGGAAGCCAAAGCTGTGCACCACTGGGCACCACTGCAATGAAAACTAGAGGTGTTCACACATGGTAAGTCATCCTGAGCAGGAACTGCTAGCACCAAGGCAAGAGTTTCACAGTGAAGGGAAGAAACTTGGTGTCAGAGCTTCAGCTCTTGGGTCCTTTGTCATCTGCACAGGGCTATGGGATGTTCAGTGGGCAGGCAGGGGGCTGTGGGGTGAAGGGAAGAAACTTGGTGTCAGAGCTTCAGCTCTTGGGTCCTTTGTCATCTGCACAGGGCTATGGGATGTTCAGTGGGCAGGCAGGGGGCTGTGGGGTGCAGGGCACAGGTAGGTGGCCATGAGGCTCAGATTGGCAGTGGTGGGATGCAGGCAGGGGCCTGTGAGGTGCAGATAGATGGCTGTGGGGTGCAGGTAGGTGGCTGTGAGGTGCAGATAGATGGCTGTGGGGTGGAGGGCACAGACAGGTGGCCATGAGGCTCAGATTGGCAGTGGTGGGATGCAGGTAGGTGGCTGTGAGGTGCAGATAGGTGACTCTGGGGTACAGGGCACAGGCAGGTGGCCACGGGGCTCAGATTTGCAGTGGTGGGATGCAGGCAGGGGGCTGTGAGGTGCAGATAGATGGCTGTGGGGGGTAGGTAGGTGACTCTGGGGGTCAGGGCACAGGGAGGTGGCCTCAGGGCTCAGACAAGCAATGGTTGTCTGCAGGTAGGTGGTTGTGGGGTGCAGGCAGGTGGCTGTGAGGTGCAGATAGATGGCTGTGGGGTGGAGGGCACAGACAGGTGGCCATGAGGCTCAGATTGGCAGTGGTGGGATGCAGGTAGGTGGCTGTGAGGTGCAGATAGGTGACTCTGGGGTACAGGGCACAGGCAGGTGGCCACGGGGCTCAGATTTGCAGTGGTGGGATGCAGGCAGGGGGCTGTGAGGTGCAGATAGATGGTTGTGGGGTGCAGGTAGGTGACTCTGGGGTTCAGGGCACAGGGAGGTGGCCACAGGGCTCAGATTTGCAGTGGTGGGATGCAGGCAGGGGGCTGTGGGGCACAGGCAGGTAGAAGAGCAGGAAGGTGGCCATGGAGTGCAGGAAGGTGGTTGTGGGGGTCATACATGTGGCTGTAGGGTGCAAGTAGGTGGCCACAGGGTGTAGGGAAGTGGCCATGGGGTGCAGGCATGTGGCCATGGAGGTCAGACAGGGGGTGGTGGGATGCAGGTAGGTGACCATGGGGTGGAAGCAGATTGTCTGCAGTAGCCTAACAAAGCAGCTTGCTCTTTGCTAACTGCATTGGGGAGGGAAAAAAAGAGTATTTGCTTACCTTAATACCAGGCTGCTGTAAATATCTTTAATACATAATGTTAAACAGGCAATTAATAGACAAACATTCCTGTATCTGGAAATAGGGTGGTATTCAAGTTAATCCCTAATGGTTCAGA
>VWZE01011589.1:23386-34580 GCA_013396675.1 Eubucco bourcierii
TGTGGGGTGCAGGTAGGTGACTCTGGGGTTCAGGGCACAGGGAGGTGGCCACGGGGCTCAGATTTGCAGTGGTGGGATGCAGGCAGGGGGCTGTGAGGTGCAGATAGATGGTTGTGGGGTGCAGGTAGGTGACTCTGGGGTTCAGGGCACAGGGAGGTGGCCACAGGGCTCAGATTTGCAGTGGTGGGATGCAGGCAGGGGGCTGTGGGGCACAGGCAGGTAGAAGAGCAGGAAGGTGGCCATGGAGTGCAGGAAGGTGGTTGTGGGGGTCATACATGTGGCTGTAGGGTGCAAGTAGGTGGCCACAGGGTGTAGGGAAGTGGCCATGGGGTGCAGGCATGTGGCCATGGAGGTCAGACAGGGGGTGGTGGGATGCAGGTAGGTGACCATGGGGTGGAAGCAGATTGTCTGCAGTAGCCTAACAAAGCAGCTTGCTCTTTGCTAACTGCATTGGGGAGGGAAAAAAAGAGTATTTGCTTACCTTAATACCAGGCTGCTGTAAATATCTTTAATACATAATGTTAAACAGGCAATTAATAGACAAACATTCCTGTATCTGGAAATAGGGTGGTATTCAAGTTAATCCCTAATGGTTCAGAGTAATTGCAGGGAGGTTATTAAATTTCATATCTAAAGGCAGTATATTTACTACAGGGCTTTCATATCTAGTGGTGAAATTCGAGGCAGTTATATCTTTTAATTTGAAGGTAAACACACTGATAGGTCCATCACTTGGAAACAGCCAACTGTAAGCTGCAAATGAAGAAACTAAACACTGTGGGTTTGATGTGTTGCCTGTGTGCTGCTTTCTGCCACCACATACCAGGACACCTTTTCAGTATCAGTAAGGCAGGAAACAACAAAGAGGAAGAATATGGAAGAACACATTTGGTCTACAGAGCAATGCATTGCCAGGGCTGTGCGTGGAGTACAAAGCCAAGCCACTGAATTTCTACACCAAAGTCAACAAATAAGCTGCTGGAGAGTTTGCTGATAACAGCCACAGTCTGTGTTACAGCCAGCCAAAGCAATCAAAGCTCAGGCAGCATGAAGGGACACCGTGAGCAAGACCCACAGTTAAGGGATGAACAACAGCAGCTGCTCGAGCCTTGGTGCCATGGGCTCACCACAATTGGAATCTCCCTGCTACTTGTGGTAGCAGTAGAAGTGGTTTCTTCTTGAAGCATTGGATATAACCCCCCAGGATAAGTGGTAAAGAGAGGATGCCAGTCCTAGGGCTGCTGGACTGGGTTGCTGCTTGTTTCCTTGGCGGTGTTACAGGGGAGTGCGATTCAGTGATTCATGAGTATGACTCACACTAGCCAAACTGACCTCTGGAAATTGGGAGTAGGCAAACACATCAGAAAGAGATTCAGGCTCTAACAAATAAGCTGATAAAATGAATGAATGATTATTTACAGACCCTGCCAGTCTATTAAGAGGTTGCTTTGACAGCCCTGCAGGTCGCAGTGTGAGAGTTTCCACTCTCTCCTGCATACCTGAGCACCCATTCACACAGAGCTGCTAACCAGGAGCATTCTCACCTTTTATTGTGTAATCAATCTGGATGCAGACTGCAGTGTGTGGCACAGGAGACTAGCAATGGCTCCCAGCCAAGATGAAGAAGGTTGCTTTCTTCTCTCAGGCAAGCAGCACACCAGAACAAGAGGACACAGTCTCAAGCTGTGCCAGGGGAAGTTTAGGCTGGAGGTGAGGAGAAAGTTGTTGCCTGAGAGAGTCATTGACTGCTGGAATGGGCTGCCCAGGGAGGTGGTGGAGACACCGTCCCTAGAGGTGTTCAAGGCAGGTTTGGACATGGTACTTGGTGCCATGGTCTGGTCTTGAGGGCTGTGGGAATGGGTTGGACTTGATGAGGTTTGAGGTCTCTTCCAACCTTGGTGATACTGCGAGACTGTGATACTGTGAAGAGGGAGAGAGAGGAGGAAAAAAAAATTAAAGTAGATGTATAAAAATTACATTATGACCTACACCTGACCTTGACTTAGGGTTGGACAAGGGCTCTGCTTTGAGCAGGCTGCAGTGTTAGATGACCTCCAGAGGTTCTGTCCAGCCAACACATCCCTGGATTTGTGCTAGCAGGCATGAAGAATGTACCTGGGTGATGAGGCAATGAGTGGGATGGGTACAGGAGATGACCATCAGCATATTGTGAAGTAAATTTCCACCAAGAAAGCCCTGGGAGGTCACCATTTCTAAAGACTTTATCAGTTAGTGCCTACAGACAGTTTCAGTGAGGTGGTTTGCAAGACTTTCACCCTACCTCTGGTGTGCTTTGTATGAAATCATAGACACTAGAAGTGCTGGAAGAGATTTCAATGATTGAAAACTGAGAGGGGATTTGATAAATGTTTATAACTGAGGGTTGGGGGTCAGGAGTGGGGGGACAGGTTCTGTTCACTGCTGCCTGGGATAGGCCAAGGAGCAATGGATGGAAGCTGCAGCACAGGAGGTTCCAGCTCAACACAAGGGAGAACTTCTTGACTGGAAGAGTCCCAGAGCCCTGGCACAGGCTGCCCAGAGAGGTTGTGGAGTCTCCTTCTCTGAAGCCTTTCAAGGCCTGTCTGGTTGTGTTGCTGTGTGACCTGAGCTGGATTGTCTGGTCCTGCTGTGGGTTTGGACTGGATGATCTCTTTGGGTCCCTTCCAACCCCTGAGCTCCTGTGAACCTGTGAACACGACCTGCCAGAGCCCTGAAGCCCCCAGCTTCATGTCACAGTAACAGAACATTCTTCCAGGTAACCTGTGCCATGCCTGGGTTTGGAACTTCAGCTTTCAGTGCAGCATTTAGAAAAACTGGCACTTGCAGCCTGTGCACTTCTGAAACAGTGGCATCACTCCACAGCTGTGTTTGTTTGCTGCATGGGAGCCCTTAGAGCATTTTGGAACCCCTCTAAATGCTATTTAATATAAAAATCTCTTTCCCCCCACCAATTTTCTTTTCTTCAAGTCCTGATAGGTAAATAAGAGGTGTTGAGAAGTGCATGTGACTGGAAGATTTGAGGTTTGCTTGGAGCCATTTCAGTGGCTATTTTGAACATTCATAGCCCAAACCAGTATCATTTCCTCTCTGCACATTCATAACTTGCTAAGATGTTTACATTTTCAGCTGAATATTTCCATTCTTGGCTGTGCTGGGAGGTGATGCTCTGTTTGCTGAATTCAAAACTGAGCAAAATCCCTTCAACCTTTTGAATTACCTCAGGTTGAAAAGCATAATCCATTATCCAAATATTCTCCCTGTGGTTTTTTTCTTTTTTTTCTTTTTTTTTTCTAGCACAATAATAATTCCCTGGAGGTGTTCAAGGCACGTTTGGACATGGCACTTGGTGCCATGGTCTAGTCTTGAGGGCTGTGGTGATGGGTTGGACTTGATGATCTCTGAGGTCTCTTCCAACCCTTGCGATACTGTGATACTGTAATTGCACAAGGAGCAAGATGAAAGCTTGGCCTGGATATAGTTACTGCTAAGGATTTCTTTGGCTGCAGATGAAGGAGGAAGGTTTAAAATAACACCACCTCTGTGTGTGCTTGCTGAGTGTTTTGCTTAGATTGTAAAGAACCATTTGCAGCTGCCTGCATAAAAATCTCCTCTGCCTGTGTGGATGAGAGGCTGCTACTGAGACCACCACACTCAAAATGGCTTTAGATACTTAAAAACACTCTGAAGATGTAAAACCAAAGTTCTTTAATGTCATTTAAAAGGGGGAAAAAACCCAACCAGACAAGATGAAACAAACCCCACAAAGCCTCAACCTTTGAACTTTGATACAGTGAATGTAGTCATCAGTGGGTACAGGCATGGAAACACTGCATGCATGTGGGTGTGGGGGCACACAGCCTGCTTCTGTACCTGAGAAAAAAATAAAGGGAATCACCATTCAAATTCTTCAGTATTTTGTCCTCCATTAGTCTTCAGTTTCCTTTAGGAGCATCATTGAATTGTTTCTGTTGGAAAAGACCTCCAACTATCTACCCACCACCACCATGGCCACTAAACCATGGCCCAGAGTGCCATGGCCACACATATCTTGAACACCTCCAGGGATGGTGACTCCAGCACCTCCCTGGGCAGCCTGTTCCAATGCTGACCACTCTTGCAGGAACCTAAACCTCCCCTGACACAATTTCAGGCAATTTCCTCTCATTCTGTCTCTTGATACTAAGGAAAAGAAACCAAAACTCATTTGGCTTCAGCCTCCTTTCAGGGAGTAAAAAAAAAACAGCAATGAGGTGTACCCTTAGCCTTGTCTTCTCCAGGCTAAACAACCTCAGTTCCCTCAGCTGCTCCTTTACCAGCTTTGTAGCCCTTCACTGTTTCTTTCATTGTGAGACTGCAGCCACATAGAGCCATAGGATCACAGAACTGTCAGGGTTGGAAGGGACCTCCAGCGTCATCTAGCTCCAATCCTCCTGCTATGGGCAGAGACACCTCACACTAGATCAGGTTGCCCAATGCCTCATCCAGCCTGGCCTTAAAAACATCCAGAGATGAGGCTTCCACCTTCTTGGGCAACCTGTGCCAGTGTCTCACCACCCTCACAGGGAAGGTTGGGGTGCTGGAAGGTGTCCAGAGAAAGACAGCAAGGCTGGGGAGGAGCCTGGAGCACAGCCCTGTGAGGAGAGGCTGAGGGAGCNGCACTTAGTGCCATGGTCTGGTTGATTGGTTGGGGCTGGGTGCTAGGTTGGACTGGATGAGCTTGGAGGCCTCTTCCAACCTGCTTGATTCTATGATTCAATGTTTCTCACTGAAGTCTGTCATTACACGACTGAGCAAAACAACCTCCAGATAACTTCTTCCTACTGTGTAACCTAAGTGTAACCTCCTTTAACCTGGATCCATTCCCCCCAGTCCTATCACTACCTGACACCCTAAAAATTCCCTCCCCAGCTTTCTTGTGCCACCCTTCAGATACTGCAAGGCCACAATTTTGCCTTGGAACCTTCTCTTCTCTGAACTGAACACCTCCAACTCTTTCAGTCTGTCCTCATAGCAGAGGTGCTCCAACCCTCTGACACATTCCAGCACATCCAAATCTTTCTTGTAATAGGGGCTCCAGAACTGGACACAGTGCTCCAATGCACAGATAATTCCCCTCCATGCAAACATCAGCAGTAAAAGAGGGGACATTGCTTATTTGCTGGGAGATAAGAGCTTTAGCACACAGCTAGTGCAGTTTTGATGGTGACATCTCATTTTCCCTGAGGCTTGTTTTGTTTTTTTTTCTTTAAATAATAATAATAATAATAACAGCTTTAGATGTAAAAGTTGTATGAGGTTAAAAGTATAGAACTTTTCCTTTTCCTTCTTTCTCTTTTGCTGTAACTCAAACTCTGAAGCACTCCATGATCACTGGAGGCCTGTGGCATTTTTCACTGCTGCTTAAATGTATATTTAATACTGTGTTTTGTCAAAAATTAGAGAATCAAGAGATCATCCCATCCATCCTTCTGCCCACAGCAGGATCAACCACACTTACATCATTAGCTGACAGATGCCAACCTATTTTGGGAGGCTTCCCAGGCAAATCTATTCCTGTGCCTTGCTATATTTACCTCTAAAAAGTTGTGGTTTTTTTTTCCCCCTGATGTCTGTGCTAAATCTTACACATTGCAAGTTGAGTCTATCTGCATTCCCTTTTACTCTTTTTTTTTCTCTCCCCTCTTCTCTTCACAGCACCCAAAAATATCTGTAGTATTTCACCTGAATCTTAACAACTGGAAGGGAAGAAAAATGTTCTTTTCTTGCAGGTTTTGCTGCTGTGTCTACAGAGCAATATGCTCCCTACCTTTTCTTGTTTGGCTGTTGATCAGCAAACCTAACACTATTTTTTTCCTGTGACTTTTCTGCAGAACTCCAACCTGTCCAGATGTTCACCAGCTGTGTTCATGCAGGTGATTGGTTCTGCCTATAGTTTAGAAATTTGTATTTGTCATTAATCACAGATGTAGAGAATGGTTTGGGTTGGAAGGGACCTTAAAGATCATCCAGATCCAATCCTTCTGCCTCTCCCTTTCCTGTGTGTTATGTCTGTTGTCTTGAGGTCTGTGGTATCGGGTTGGACTTGATGATCTTTGAGGTCTCTTCCAACCTTGGTGGTGATACTGCTACTGTGATACTGTCTACCATGGGCACACCTTTCCTACCACCAGTCCAACCTCTTCCTAGGATAACATTTACCACCACTTCCCTACTTGTGTATCTCCTTCACATAGAATCATAGAATGGTTTGGGTTGGAAAGGACCTTAAAGATCAATCCTGTGCCATATAGGAAGGGACACCTCCCACTAGCCCAGCTTGCTCAAGGCTTCATCCAGCCTGGTTTTGAACACCACCAGGGAGAGGACATCCACAACCTCCCTAGGCCACCTGTGCCAGTGTCTCTCCACCCTCACTGGAAAGAATTTCTTCCTAATCTCCAGTCTACATCTACCCTACAAGAGGATGTCAAACACTGGTAGTCTGCATGGAAGTCTGATGTTTAATTGAGGAGGTTGTGCTGGTTTGAGGCTAATTGGATTATTTTAATAGAGAAAATTACACTATAGGCTGTGAAAAGGAAACAATGGTGATGTCTAAATAACTTATAGGCTTGCTGAGATGTTTAAGAGAAGAAACCAAAACATAGATAAGTCAGTCTGTCTCTCTCTGGGGTACAGTGTCTTGGTCTAGCAGCTTCTGGTTCTTTCTCCTCTCTACTGAGTAACCTCACTAACCACTTTCCTACTAACCTCCCTGGCCCATCCTCCAAACTCACCTTGCACGTAAGGCAAACCTTGGGGTAAGGTATAGGGGTGGGGAGAAGGTGGAAGGGTGGTTGGGAGCCCCTCCTGGGGTCTCTGATTTCTGGGAGGGGAGTTGTGTTTCTGTATTCCCTTTAACTTGTCTATGTCTGTAACTATTCCTGTCTGTTGTGTATATCTCTGCTTGTACATTGTGCTGAGCTGTAAATAGAGCTTCAGTCCTTAACTTCCAGCTGGTTGAGTTCTAGTCTGGGTCATTTTACAAAGTGTGGGGTGGCAGGGAACTCCCAAACCATCACATTGATTTAACCTTGGTCAGTGTTGCTATCCCAAAACACCGCAGCTACAATTTTCCATGTGTGTATCTACATCTTTTCATGAAGGGACCTGAAACCTCCCTCCTCTGCTTTAGGGTGGTTCATGATCATTTCTTGGGAGATGGCCACACCTGGACAAGGGCTTCAGCTGCTCTAAAAGCCCCAGGGTCAGTGCAGGGAGAGTCACTGCTGCCACATCTACCTCTCATAGGTGGAGAGCAGGCTCCCAACCTGTCAGATATGCTGAATCACTTCACCTGACAGACACGAAGGACACAGAGGATTGTTTGCTGCCCTGCTTGTTTAAAGAAGAGATAGTTGAGTGGTTGTGTTTATTTTTTCCTGACAGAGCTATATTAAAGTTCATGTCCTCCCTGAAGGTCAGAAAACCTTGCTTGAATCCAGTGTGCTCTGGGTCTGGTCTTGTGTTCTCATGCCTCTGATTAGCCTTAACATCACCCAAAGGGGCACAGAGAGCAAAAACTACAAGTCTGCTGCCCTGTGGGTCAGCAGTGATGGTCCTCTGACAGACAACCTGTCTGAAATAGGATCCCCACAGCAGCAGTTGAATCCCCATCCCTGGAAGTGTTCTGAAGAGGCAGAGCTGTGGTGCTGAGGGACATGGTTTAGCCTCAGCCTTGGCAGAGTTAGAGAATGGTTGGACTTGGGTGAGCTTAAAGGTCTTTGCCAGCCGAAATGGTTCTGTGAAATGGCAAACTTATTGTGGCCTTCCAGCAGCTGAAGGGTGCTCCAGGAAAGCTGGGGAGGGAGTTTTTAGGCTGTCAGGTAGTGATAGGACTGGAGGGGATGGAACAAAGCTAGAAATGGGTAGATTCAGACTGGATGTTAGGAAGAAGTTCTTCACCTTGAGGCTGGTGAGACACTGGCACAGGTTGCCCAGGGAGGTGGTGAAAGCCTCATCCTTGCAGGTTTTTAAGGCCAGGCTGGATGTGGCTCTGAGCAACCTGATCTAGTGTGAGGTGTCCCTGCTCATGTCAGGGGGGTCAGAACCAGGTGATCCTTGAGGTCCCTTCCAGCCCTAACAACTCTATGGTTCTTTGATTCTAAATCCACTTGTCCCCCTGATGAGAAGGAGCTTGCACAGACCTGCCTTGCTCCCTTGCCTCACTCCTGCCTCCAGCACAGTTCTACAACATGCACATGGAGGACTGGGATGAAGAGCTTCTCCCAGCAGCTTTCCAGCTTGGAAATCCCTCATTTGCTCTCTGTGGCTGGGGTAGGACTGCTTGCAGCTGGCAAAATACTGAGGGAGCCTGATGTATTCTTGCCCTACATCTGTCACTGCTTAGCCTCCAATTGGGTAGACAGGTAGAGAGGATTGATTCAGGGCATTTTTATGCTGCTCTCACAATCTTAGTATAATCTAATGCAGTTCCACTGTCAGGTTTTTGCAAATGCAGCCTGACTTGGAGATTATTTACAGCCTGGCTAACTGGATGTTATCCTTCCTGTCTTCCTTCTTGTAATTCCCAACAGTAATCTCTTATCTCAATATTATACAACAAAACCCCACCAGATTGGCAACAACAAAATAGATAACAAGTTATTGACAGTAATTATTCTGCAATTTATCTGCATTCCTCTGCCTCACTTTATCTGATGTTTGGGGTTATTTTTTTTTCCCCTGATCCAACCTTTTGCTTGCTTGGTTTCTTGCTTGAGTAAAAACATCCTTAATGACTTTTTTCTTTTTTCTTCCTTGTCCAGAAAGGAAATTCCTTTAGCAAAAAAAAGAAAAAAAGAAAGGCTGATGGGAGAACAGGAGAACAGCTTTCACTGGCATATTTGTTGTGACTACTTTATAGGCTGTAACATATGTGGGAATAATATGGGAAGCAATTACCACTAATAACAGGGTCTCCTACCAAAGCAAGGTAGGCAAAGTCTATGATCCATTTGCAAAACAAAGCAGGCAGTGCATTGGAGAATTGTTTCACAGAATCATTAAGGCTGGAAAAGGCTTCTAAGATCAAGTCCAACCTTCTACCTAACACACCCATGACTGATGGACCATGTGGTGAAGTGCCACATTCACTTGTTTATTTGAACACCCCCAGGGATGGTGACTCCAGCACCTTGTTCCAACCCCTGACCACTCTTGCAGCAAAGAAATTCTTCCTAATCTCCAACCTAAACCTCTCTCTCTCATTTCTTGTTGGTCATTTAAAGGAATGGAACATCTCTCTTATGAGGAGAGCCTGAGGGAGCTGAGGCTGTGCTGCTTGGAGAATAGGAGACTGAGAGGTGACCTCAGCAATGGTTATGAAGATGTGCAGGTGAGTGGCAGGAGGCTGGAGCCAGCTCTGCTGGGTGGTGCCCAATGACAGGACAGCAGGCAATGGTGGAAGCTGAGGCTTAGGAAATTTCATGTGAACATGAGGAGGATTTTTTTCCCTGTGAGGGTAACAGAGCACTGGAACAGGTTGCCCAGAGAGGTTGTGGAGTCTCCCTCTCTGGAGATATTCAAAACTTGCCTGGATGTGTTCCTGTGTGATCTGCTCTAGGTGATCCTGCTCTGCAGGGGATNACCCCTCAGATTTGTTGCCCTTCCAACTCCAGCATCCTGTGATTCTGTGACCAGTTGCACACAATCAGCATTTGATCCCGGGAAGCAGGGGGCCAGAGGTGAGTCTGGGCTGTGCTGTAAATCTGGAATGAGCCGTGGCTGCTGCCAAGTTTTTAGGTGAAGAAGAGAGTGTGTGTGCTGAAATCCCTCCAGCTCCCCAGCTTGCAAATAATAAACCAGGAACTCCCTCAGTGGAGCAGTGGAGCAACATAGCTGCCTTGGGGAGCCAGATAGCTACAAACCCTGGGGAGCCAGATAACTGCAAGCCTCCAGAGCTTTGCCTTCATGCAGCAGGCCAGAAATTGGAAGAGGGTTGTTGGGTTTTGCCACACCATTTACGTTGTACTCCTCCTTCTCTGAGCCACACTACTCTGGTTTTGTGAACTGACAGGGAAAGGAGTATCTGTGAGGGCTTCTGGTGTGTTTCCCCAGCTGCCTGGGCACAAACATGACAACCCATAATAGAGTTTTCCTAAGGGCTAGTCCTTGCTGTGACAGTGCTGCACGAGCTCAGCTCATTCTGCAGTGCCACTGCTGGCTTTTCTTGCTCTCAGCAAAGTGGTCCTCCTGAGGCTGTTACAGGAACACCTGGCTCATCAGGGCTGGGGGATGCATTTACACACCCATCAAACACACACACAAGGGAAGAGTAAGCTGGAGAGAAACCAGTTCTGTGTGCTCTGAAGGAGAGAATCTAAACTCAGTATTAAACAACACAGAGACAGGACTGTTCCAATCTCATTTTCATATTTACACTCAGTATTTAGCACTAAAATAATGTGACTGACAACTGGCTGTGCTGGCACCATGTTGGAGCCCTGTTACTAATAGTTATGTGACAGGCATTAAAATGAACTGTGGCAGTGTTAAGGAGGCAAGAGCTCATGTACCAAAAAGCACAGGATGGAAGACTTAATCATCTGGAATGGGCTTGGCTTATGGTGTGTGAGTCTCACCTAGTACTGCAGGTTTGGAAGAGAAGATTTTCTGCATCAGGAAGGCTGTGGTGGGCTCACAGTGGCTTTGTGCAGTCACAAAATCATGGAGTTGTTTTGGTTGGAGGAGATCTTTAAAGGGATCATGGATTCCAATCATTAACTCAGCACCACCAGCTCACCACTAAACCATGACCCTCAGCACCACATCTCCACAGCTCTGAAAGATCTCCAGGGATGGAGACTACATCCCTGGAAGAGATCTTTATGATCATCGAGACAAATCATTAGCTCAGCATCACCAGGTCACCACTAAACCATGTCCCTCAGCACCACATCTCCACAGCTCTGCAACTCCTTCAGGGATGGGAACTCCACCACTGCCCTTGGCAGCCTGTTCCAGGGCTTGAAAGGCCTTTTGGGAAGGAAATCATTCCTGATGGCCAACCTAAACCACCCTTGCTGCAACCTGAGGCTGTTTCCTCTTGTCCTATCACTTCTTTCTCGGGAGAACAGGGCAAGCAGGGCAAGGGAAGGGATTCTGCCCCTTTGCTCTGCTCTCCTCAGACCCCACCTGGAATCCTGTGTGCAGT
>VWZE01011591.1:0-14113 GCA_013396675.1 Eubucco bourcierii
CCAACCCTTGCGATACTGTGATACTGTGATACTGTAGTGGTTTGAGGAGAAGCTGGTCAGGGTGTCTAAAGCTTACCTTTATCTAGAAGGCTGCTACTGCCCATCAATCATTCAGATTTCTTGTGTTCCCCTGAAACACTGACAAACTGAGCAATGGATGCAAAGATACAGCCTGCACTGGACTGAAACAAACTGATGTCAATATTCATCCATTCTTTACTCAATCTCAGACCCTAAGGCTTGTTTTGCAACACAACTTGATGCTTCTTGAAAACACAAGTTATTTGTGTGAATGAAATTAACAAGAAAATTCTTACTGAGTTTAATAGCATCCCATTTTTGCCCCAAGTTAGTCTTTTGCAAGGATACTGGGTGTACAAACAACTACCTAACTTCTCAAATGCCTTCTCTTCAGTTGAAGGAATTTCTGCACAAAACATTGGAAGATAACTGGACTCTTTTTACCAGAAATGTCTTTTGTCCAGACCTTAATATTCAGTTCACGTCCCAGCTACATAATTATTCTTTCCAGAAGCAGAGATGCAAAGAAGGCATTAGAAGCCCTTCAAAATACCACATTTATGCACTTTTCTCTTGTCATATTAAATATAATTACTTCTGATGCAATCAAACTCATATCCTTCAAATGGATAAATCCAGCACCAAATTTAGAACCTCAAGCTTCAAATACCAGGCTCCTAAAGCAAAGCTTTAAGCCTTTACTTTCAGCTCAATTCAATACAAGAATAGTGAGAACATTAGGTTGAAAAATGGTATCTTTTTATGAATTCTTTTTAGGTTATTGTGTTAGTTGTTGGTTAAATAGTGCTTTGAAGATCGAAGGTGATATATGAGCTATAACTTATAAGTTGATCCAAGAGGTGTGGATCAAGTAAGTGACCAACACAAACTCCTCAGAACTCATTATCATTGGAAAGTAAATCACAGTCTCTTATTTTTCCTAACACCTGCCAGTCCTGAAGGGTCTAAAGGACTCAGAGTATGCACATATTCCTCACACAAAACATACATGATCTTAGGCTAGCACAAGAACTCGTTTTTAATGAAGGTGTATGCTGTTAGTAGCAAATATACCAACATGTGGGTCTGGTTATTGGGTTGCCTCTTGATTTTAAATACAGATATAACATCAGTTCTGCTTAAACTATGTCCCAGGTACATATGTACATCATTGAAACACTACTATCATTCTGCAAGGGTCTAAGAAATCAACACAAAATCTTTTGCTGTGAGATTGTGGAGCTAAAACCTCTTTTTTCCCAAATCCACATCCTCTCCCACAAGAAACCCTACACAGTACTCTCATGTCTGATACTACTACATATGCAAACAAAAGAACTCAATCAACCAAAAAGATGCAGCATGGACTGCAAAACTGGATTCGTGCATATGAACGACCATAAAATTGTAAAAACAAAAGCAGGACTTACTGAAAACTGCCAATGATAATGCTGTTGTTTTAAGGTGGTGACATCAGACTTGGAAATCTGGGTCTCTTCTAAAAACTGGGCCCGATCAAATATTTTCTGTGATGTTGCAGGCTGCAGACATGATGGATCATTTCCAAACTGTGTAGGAGAAAACAAAACAAGTCCAGTCACCAATCTGTCAGAACTGCATTCGTGCTAGCTGATTACCCCTTGCTCTTTCTACAACACAGCATGTTTTACTACCAGGTTTTTCATTGCACGTGTCCCCAAAAGCTGCTTGAAAACAATAGTTAAGTATACATTAGAATATATAAGCTTTATATATATATACACACACACACACACAAGAATACATATACATATATATATATACACACAAAAGAATACACATATATATATACACCCAAGAATATGCAAGTTAAATATACAACAGAAGTCCACCTAAACTAATACATTCAGCCTTGCTGAATAAACACTTTGCCAGGGCAAGTAATGAGACTGAAATCTAACATAAACTTCCAAATTAAGACTTTAAGCAGTGCGGTCATTGGTCCCCCGCAGGAAATCAACTTCAGAAAGTAAGTGAAAAAAAAAAATCAGTTTCAATATTTTCTCTGTAAAATGTAGGGGCACAGAACTAAGCAGGAAAAAATCTGACTAAAATTTAGCATTAGAGTCTGGAAGTTTGTCAGAACGTCTCTTTATGTTAACAACAATGTTCCAACAAGGCTTACACAAAGTACAGCTAGAAATCCTGAAGCTTCTTTGTTAGCTCACCCACACAACTCATGGTGCTCCATAGCTTATGAGGGAACATTACTTTTTAGTATTTCACCTTTTTTTTTTTTTTTTTTTTTTTGATGAAGTCAGCAACATAAGCATACTCAAATTCCTTGTTAAAGAAGGTTTGGGAACAACCACCTCCAATATGCTCCATTTTCATTTAATCAGAATTTGAAATGCAAACATTTCTGAGGAACCTTAAAAGATCCTGAATTTAGGATAGCTCAAAACTACTTAACCCTTTGCTTAGCATTTTGTGTTCTGGCCAACAATCAAACACCATTTGCAAAATGACTCAATAGAGACCATCAGTTATGACGACACACACGACCCTAAGTCACTGAAGCCAACTGGTACTGACTCACTGATACTGGCAAAGTCAACAGCACTTAGTTTTTAGCAGGATGTAGACCAGGCGAGATCTATCACAGTATCAGTTCTAACCTCTGCTCAGCCAACATTTCATCTCTCAAAAGCTGTATTTTCACGAGTATCTCTGTGCCTCCTCCTTGTGCCCAAGAAAAGCTTCCTTATGTTTATTTGTCAAAGGTATCTAACTGTCCTTAAAATTCACAGCTGCTTCAGTACCTATGAAAACTAATAAATACTAAGCCAGGTGACACATCAAGGTTACTGTCATCCCCATCGGTCTTGATCCATAACTTCCTCCCACCTCCTTTTTCTTTCTTATTAATCTTATATCACTTGCTAAACTGGGAAATTATCAAAGGCATCACTCTTGTTGTTAGGTGTATGTAGCACAACACTCTTTACAGTGTGAATTCGTGCTAAAACCCATAATATAACAGAGAAGAGCTGACTTTTATTGGCCTTAGCAGATGATAAGCATGAATATGTACTAGCAAAGCCTTAAAATTCATCTTTGTCACTAAACTGGAATTCTAAAAATAACTTTGGATAGTGCCCCTCCACACACGTAATGGCAAGGCATATGCATTGCATCCTCTAAGCACAAGCTAAATATCAGAGGTTATTGTCTAACAGATTGTTCAGAGTTAATGATAGATACTTCCACTCATACCCCCACGTTTCCATCTATTTTTAAGTGCCTTTACTTACATAATGTTTGATGTCTTCATCGGCACCAACCTAATTCTGATGGCAACATCAAGGCGGTACTTGTAGGACATGGGAAATCACACTGAAAACAGGCATCCTTACATTTCTGTTAGGCTTAGGCCTGGGAGCACAGGATCTTTTATTTATTCATCACTTTCCTGAGAAGAACTGGTGGTTGCTTTGTGTCAGGTGAATAGGATCGTAATTCAATCTTCAGTGTAACCTGTCTATCTGAACGACTCATTAAGGCACAAGCTGACTGCTAAAGAACTCTGTTTCGTAATATCAGAGCCTTTTATTAGGGGAAGAGAAGTTTTGGGAAGCCACTTTACGCAGTGTGGGTTTATCCAAGTTTGGGTTGGAGAAACGGTTTTAGTTCTTAAAATGATAGCAACAAATTCAGTGAAGCACATTCACACCTGTGCCAGTGACATTCGCTGCAAGGATTGTGTCTGTGGGCAGTACGATGATTTACAGGCACTGGCCTTGAAAATGCGAGCTCAGAGCTGCAGGCACACTGGAACAGAATAGTTTCTGAAGTGCTCAAGGCCTGGTTTTCAAGCACAGGATTTGCACTCAGCTTTTCAAGTAGCTTTGCAAGCAGCGCTGTTGCCTTTCCTCTGAAAATTTTCCTCTTCGCAAAGGGCTTATAAACAAGGAGCCAACAGGCGTTTCACAAGTCTACAGATCTAATATCTACAATATTGCTATAAATGCAGGTAAGAAATTACTTCTCCTTGTGTTCAGTTGACTGGATTATCTGACATTTTCCTGGCAAACATTTCCTTAGGGATATTGTCTTCCAACATTTCCTTTATTACCTTCATTTATCTTTCATTTTATCTTTCTTGGGTGTTTCTTTTATAACCAGCCTTCCTGCAAATATTCTAGCAAATTTAACTAATTTAATCTTCTCCCTCACCCCATCCCTTTAAAAAAAAAATTTATTATACTTACTCATGACATAATGTAAAAGATATTAAATACATATGGTTCACTATTGTCTATTAACCAAAAGCAGACTTTAATCACAAGAAACAGTTCCAAAGCTGTAATATTTCAGAGTGACTGACCTCCAGAAAGAAGTAAGAGGCAAAAATCAATGTTTGAGAACCAAAAACTGCTTTGGGATATCATAAACTATAGCATTACTTAGTTTTTATGCTGTTTGATAACACATGATCCAAAGAATTGCTACATAAAGGTGCAGCATAATGAGACTTTTTATCACGGTCTATTATAGATCAAAGTCTTTATGTGATCACATATTTCTTTTCATGTTGAAATCAGTACAATGCAAGCATCAGCAAAAGGCAGAGGTCTAAATCCAAATACTGAGATTCTAAGGAGCATCTATAAAGTCACACCTTCATTAAAGTTTTCTTAGATCTATAAGTCACATTGGATAGGGCCTTAAACAATATTTCATGCATATTACAACAGCCAATGTATTTTAACATAGCTGAACCTTTTCTGACTGGTGAGGTATACATGCTTTACCAGCTCTGAAGATGAAACAATGGAGCTACAAAATCAAATTGCATCAATATTACTTACTTGACAGGGTGTGAACAGTGTTTTAGAAATGATGCTGTCATCGTGTCATATATTTTACAATCTCTAGCTATATATTAAAACCCATTTAGCAATCAACTTTGATCTTCTATTGCAAATGACAAATGCATTGTGAAAGAAGAATCAGTAGCCAAGTTACACAAGACAGTAACACTCAACACAGAAGGCAAAGTGTGAACAATTATAAAGTTACCAGTCTGCTGAAGCAGTTCTTAAGTGTTGTTTGTAATGCAAGAGAAGTGTTGTGTTTGTAATGCAAGACACTTCAATAAATCCTTCACAAAACATATTTCCATCTTTCCTCTCAAACTGGAACAATTACTACTGTGTGCAGTTTGAGAGCCCCCAACACAGGAAGGACATGGAACTGTTGGAGTGGGTCCAGAGGAGGGCCACAAAGATGTTCAGAGGGCTGCAGCAGCTCTCCTATGAGGACAGGCTACAAGAGTTGGGGCTCTGCAGCATGGAGAAGAGAAGGCTTCAAGGAGACCTTCTAGTAGCCTTCCAGTATCTGAAGGGGGCCTACAAGAAGGCTGGGGAGGGACTTTTTGCAAGGTCTTGTAATGACAAGACAAGAGGCAATGGGTTTAAACTGGCAGAGAGGAGATTTAGACTAGATGTTAGGAGGAAGTTCTTTCCAGGGAGGGTGGTGAGGCACTGGCACAGGTTTCCCAGAGAGGTTGTGGCTGCTCCCTCCCTGGAGGTGTTCAAGGCCAGGTTGGAGGAGGCCTTGAGTGACCTGTAGTAGTGGGAGGTGTCCCTGCCTATGACAGGGGGGTGGAACTAGATGATCCTTGAGGTCCCTTCCAAACTTACCATTCTATGATTCTCCTGACCTGGTTCTGCTTTTAACGCATGGCCCTTTGCTTCTCTATCAGAGAAATACTCAGTATCAATGAAATCATCAGTAGTATTACAATGCGTAATAATTGCACAGCTCTGCACTGTGTGGGTGCATGCATGTGTGCAGAGAAAAATGTATTTAATACACATGCCAAGTAGGACAATATATTTTATTTACTGTCTATGATTTATTTACTACAAATTATTACAGTCATATTAAGTCTAAAGAGGTAACAATAAGGCAAACCCTGGACTAACAGCATTGTGGAAATGGCTATTTATTTTTTTTGTTAGAAATATCACAGAGAACAAATTAATTATCTGTGTTGTAGTAAAGCAATATAATATTGCAGAGTGTAGGGCAAGGTACACACAGAGCTACCCACAACACAGAAAAATACTGCATGCCTCAATGAGCTCATGATCTCCATCCACAGCAGTTCACATATGGTATCTTGTTTAAAAAAAAAAACAAGAATCGCTAAATTTTACATCTGCCCACACATTTTCATTAAAAAGAAAAACTGAACCCATTGTGAGATTGAATCAGCACTGTGTTATGTGCAAAAACTAGTGTGAACATAACCATTTGGGAAAAAAAAAGGAGAAAAAAAAAAGGGTATTACATCTTAGAATCATAGAATGGTAAGGTTGGAAGGGACCTCAAGGATCATCTAGTTCCAACCTCCTGCCATAGGCAGGGACACCTCCCACTAGTACAGCTCACTCAAAGCCTCCTCCAACCTGGCCTTGAACACCTCCAGGGAGGGAGCAGCCACAACCTCCCTGGGCAACCTGTTCCAGTGCCTCACCACTCTCACTGTAAAGAACTTCCTCCTAACATCCAGTCTAAATCTCCCCTCTGCCAGTTTAAACCTATTGCCCCTTGTCCTGTCATTACAAGACCTTGTAAATAGTCCCTCCCCAGCCTTCCTGTAGGCCCGCTTCAGATACTGGAAGGTTACTAGAAGGTCTCCTGGAAGCCTTCTCTTCTCCATGCTGAAGAGCTCTAACTCTCAGCCTGTCCTCATAGCAGAGCTGCTGCAGCCCTCTGATCATCTTTGTGACCCTCCTCTGGACCCACTCAAACAGTTCCATGTCCTTCCAGTGCTGGGGGCTCCAGAACTGCACACAGTATTCCAGGTTGGGTCTGACGAGAGCAGAGTCAGACTCTCACCCAAAAGGCATCATCAGTACTACTTCCAGGCACCCCCACAAACAGTTCCTCCTAGATCTAGAACAAAAAGCTGCTCCAAAAATAAAATCCCAAGGAAACATAAAACGATACAATCATTTTCTCAGTACAACTACCTGCAGCTTCCAGGGATGGTTCTTACTTTCATACCATATCACTAGCCCCTGCCTGACCTTGTGTAGTTTATAACATCCAACCAGGTTACAGTGCAGTGATTTGGCTGCAGGCAACTACCTTTACACATGATACACAAACACAAGCTTTACTCTTCACACAGTTTTGCCAGGAGAAGAACCACTTGACATGTGCTTTGAAATCTTATTTCATGTTTTTTTTTTTTTTTTGCTGAACAAAAAGAAACAAAACAATTCTACATCTCCACCAAGTCTTGCCCTTGACAGAAGCATATGAAGCTATCTATAAGTTACATATCCACAACAAAGGGAGAGAATGGAGGAGTAAGAAGCTTTCTACACCACCAAAAAGCTTATAAATAGTAGTACCTTCTAGGAAGCAAGCAGTGAGAAATTATCAACACTGCTGTTGGAGGAAGGAAAAAAAGCCTTTTAGTCCCTTGAAAAATTATGACTGCAATATATGTTTGTTTTCATCTTCAAGTCTATAAGTCAAAGACAATACTCCATCTTTATTACAACTGGCAATACAGAAATACTTTGATGGTAATTGTCCTACTATTTGAGAGCTTCCTGGTATACTTAACAACCCCCAGTTTCATACTATTATTTCATATTTTGAAGTCATAAAACAAATTAATTAGCAAGATCATGCCACCTCATCCTTAATCTCATTAGAGAAGACTAATGGCTACAGAATCAATTATTTCATAGAGATTACTGCCTCAACGCCATTAGCCTTTACATCACACAGGCTCATTTTGAATTTTCAATTCCATTGTAATTTCCTCCATAAGTTTAATTACAATTCTTAATTAAGACCCTTCTTTATTCATCTTTATAGCTATGTCCACTCATTTATGAATGCATATAAAATAAGAAACAAAGAGCAACTTGCAAAACAATAAAGCCAGCACAAGAGTTTACACAGTATTGGGCTGGCCTTAACCTCTGCTCTAAGAACTGCAAGCATTATTTTCCTTCTAGTATCCATAATAAACAGATACATAGAAACACAACATTTTCCAGTTTCACACTTTTATCAGTTGTAGTTTTTTTGATTTTACAGTTCCTGAAAATCCAATTAGCTAGGGAATATTTGTTTAGTTTCATGTCAATATGAAGACTCTCTTAACTCAGTCACAGTTTTGCAATTATTCCTAAGGTTAAGTTCCGATGGCAGGACTTTGATCCAGGCACTGTGAGAACACGCTGGGATTTTCACATCCCACTTTTATCACACACTTGGACATCCTGTCCTGACACGGAAAACATGAATCAATACTGAGACAAGGAATGTCAATTGGAAATAGGTGATGTATTCTAGGAAGCTTAGCTGATTAAGGTAACCTGATCGGAGCAGTGCAATTAGGTCAGCAAAACTATTTTTAGGATGTCTCCAAGTTCAAATTCATTCACACAAATCTACATCTGAATCAATCAGTAGGAGCTGTCTGGCAAAGAAAAGTGTTGTGAGCTATTTAGATATATTAGCTCTTTTTACTCCTATATATTACAGATTTACAGAAGCCTCTCCATTTCTCACTGAAAGAACTATGTCCATATACACAAACATGTTTGGTTTTTTTTTTCACAGAAGTTTCTTTTCACCAAAATGCTTCAATGGCTGTATAAAGTCCATCCTGTATTTCTGCATACATTTTACAGTTAAAACATTAACTTTCAGGTTATGCAGATGCTTACACTTTTTTGACTAGATCATTTCATTTGCAAAGCAATAATTGAAATTTTCCAACATCATACTTTGTTATTATCATAAATAATTTGTGGTTCTTTCCAGAGCAAAGTGCTTTCAAATTAAGGGATTTCAGCCACAAAATGAATATGCTACTTGCTTTAAAAGTTGCTCTTTTTAACCATTCTGTACTGGGAAGATGTGGAAGCCATTCAGAGTACGTCACCCCACTTAGTAGTATATTCTATACAGAAAGATGCACATCTTTGTATTGGAGATTTTATTTCTGTTTATATTATTAAGTCACTGAAGTGCCAATATAGATCAAGAAGTTTTTCATTAATGAATGAAAACAAATTATTTCCCTTTACATAGTTTGCAGTAAATCACAATTCTACTTCTTAGATGTAGTTGATGTTTGATCCCAACAGGTCAAAAATATCCCAACATATATTTACCAGGAATTTCTGTTCAATATGAAGCTGAACATTCCTTGAAGTTCAGATAGATTTGGTATTGTATACATTTTTGTCTGTTTCAGGCACAAAGACTTAGATACTTAAAGTGTCCAAAATATATTGGCTTATACTGGCTTATAGAGTATTTGTTATCCTTAATGTTTCTGATATTTCAAATCTAGTTCAGATGCACTCTGAAAATCATGTTGCTCTAGATAAATCCTGACCTCAATCCATTGACCAGGAAAGCCCAAATTTAATCTAATTTTCAGCAGACCCTCGTATCCCTACATCTACACAAGGAGAAGTATTCCTTTTTTAGCAAATTGCTGTTTCAGATAAAAAGGAGAGTATTCTGACCCAAAACCATTGCTCATACTTCTCAAATCTGATTTAATTTTTAAAGAAATGTCTCTCTGTTAACACTCACAAACTAAACTTCCCTTGAATCACAGAATTTTAGGGGTTTGGAGAGACCTCTAGAGATCATTTGAAAACAATCCCCTTGCCAAAAGCAGGATCACCTTGGGCAAGACACACAAGAATGCATCCAGGCGGGTACTGAAAGTCTCCAGAGAAAGAGACTCCACAACCTCTCTGGGCGGCCTGTTCTAGGGCTCTGTCACCCTCACCACAAAGGAATGTGTCGTCATGCTGAGGTGGAACCCCCTGTATTCCAACTTGTACCCACTGTTCCTTGTGCTGCCACTGGCCACCACCAAAAAGAGACTGGCATCTTCATCTTGACACCCACTCCTCAGATATTTATAGATGTTGGTAAGATCCCCTCTCAGTCTTCTCAAGCCTAAAGAGCCCCAGGTGTCTCAGTCTGTCTTCACAGAGGAGATATTACAGTTCACCAATCATTCTCATAGCTCTCCCTTGGACTCTTTCCAGCAGGTCCCTGTCTCTCTTGAACTGGGGAGCCCAGATCTGGACACAGCATTCCAGGTGTGGTCTCACCAAAGCAGAGCAGAGGGAGAGAAGAACCTCCCTAGACCTGCTGGACACACTTCTTGATGCATTGCAGGATGTCATTGGCCCTCACAAGTGCACATTGCTGTCCCAAGGGTAACTTGTGTCCACTAGGATTCCAAAGTCTTTCTCCATGGAGATAAGCAGCAAACATCAGCCTTCACTTCAAGACAAAGCACCGACTCTGAATGAGCCATCCATAGAGGTGTTCACTAAGTGTTCCATCCAGGAATTATGGAATCATGGAATGGTAAGGTTGGAAGGGACCTCAAGGATCATCTAGTTCCAACCCCCTGTCATAGACAGGGACACCTCCCACTACTACAGGTCACTCAAGGCCTCCTCCAACCTGGCCTTGAACACCTCCAGGGAGGGAGCAGCCACAACCTCCCTGGGCAACCTGCGCCAGTGCCTCACCACCCTCCCTGGAAAGAACTTCCTCCTGACATCCAGTCTAAATCTCCCCTCTGCCAGTTTAAACCCATTGCCCCTTGTCTTGTCATTACAAGACCTTGCAAAAAGTCCCTCCCCAGCCTTCCTGTAGGCCCCCTTCAGATACTGGAATGTTACTAGAAGGTTTCCTTGAAGCCTTCTCTTCTCCAGACTGCAGAGCCCCAACTCTTGTAGCCTGTCCTCATAGGAGAGATGCTCCAGCCCTCTGATCATCTTTGTGGCCCTCCTCTGGACCCACTCCAACAGTTCCATGCCCTTCCTGTGCTGGGGGTTCCAGAACTGCACACAGTACTCCAAATGGGTTCTCTCATAGTGAGAAACAGTTACTGGATCTAAAGAGTAGTGTGTCAATATAATTGTTCAATATCAATATCTAATATTAAAATTAACAATAGCAGAATATAATTTTTAATTGTTTGCCACTGATATTTCAATAGAAAAGCTTAACAGTACTGTTGCTGCAAAAGGATTGTTTCAAGAAAGAATTATAATAGTCTTCACTAATCTGCAGAATCCTTGTTATTTGGTGGGCATGTGATCAGAGGCATGAGAGGTTCTGTCTCCTAAGAAAATGAACTTCTAAGTGACTTCTTTTTTTGAACTGGGCCTAAGGGAAATGTGATGGTTCTTCAGTGACTTTCTCTGAAAGAGACTGGAATGACTAGGAATAGCTTCTGCCTTTCTATCTTTAACTAGTTCTACTAACTTATTTTTCTTTTTCTCTCTCTCAAAGAGCGATAAAAGCTAATTTATGTTCTTTCCTCACTAGAATGTTGCAGATAGCAGAGCCATATCCTCCTGATCATTAGACTCTACAACTTGAGAGCTATTTTTGACATTTCTTTCTATTTTATATTATACACACACACTGACTTTTTTATCTATCCCTCCAAATCTCTGTGATTACCAGAACTTGCTGCCAAGCTCTCATCAGACTGTTTCTTGATTAAGGCAAAATCTTTGCCATCCCAAACACAACAACTTGCCCTTTTCCATCTGTGAGCAAGCAGTGATTGTTCCTGCAAATTACTTTTTCGTTTTCTGATGTGCTAAGCAGGAACTGATCTCCCAGGAAGGGCTATGAAACACCAAAGAGCCCTATGCAAAAGGCAATGGAATACCAAATAGTTTTGGAATAGCAAATTTTCCTCTTGGTCTAGACACATTTCCACTTTTGCTTTGTTTGTTGAATTTTCTCTCCATCACAGTATGAGCGAAAATTCTTGTAATTTCTGGATAAAGCACCTAAATGTTTTTCTTACTTAAATTCCATCTTTCATATTCTCATGTAGAACTGAAAACTTTCTAGTGAGTTGGTTTTTTTTTTCCCTTTAAGATCTATCCAAATCAATGCACCAAAGTCAAATTAGCAACAAAAATGAGAAATGCCAAGACCCTCTGTACATGCAAATTTCTTCTCTTAAGTACAAAAAATTAGACCAAGGGAATCCTATTTCAGTGAGCAAATTAACAAAAGGTCAGAAAGCTTGATCCTTGTCACTGGTGTACTCTGTCTGAAAGCTGAACTACCATTTAAATATTTATAAGGGAGAGCTGTAATTGCAGGTTGAGAGCTGTGAGAGAACTCTGCATGTACAATACAGCAAACTGAAAATATTCATGACATGGGAGATATTCCACCAAAGGAAAATTTGGGTGAAGGAAAGGAGTACTAACTTAGAATTTTTAATCATCTCTGAATTAGGATACATGAGAAGGTGACCTGAAATCTGTTACTTTTGGGGTCTGTCATGGGACACAGGTACAGAAGATAAATTGAGACTCCTACTAGCCACTGAAAACTGGTGAAAAAAACCCCAAATAAACCAGTTCCAAATGATGGCAGCACAACCAGTAATCAGCAGTAAATGGAACCATATTCCATTTTTGTGAATATTTTTTAATGAGATAAAGAAAAAAACAAATAAAGGGGGCGGGAAGTGGGTGGAAAAACAGTTGCATACACAACAAAGTTGAGAGAGCAAACAAACATTCCAAAACTCTGCTGCATCTCTTAACAGGGCTTGCTGCTAGCTTCTGTTTATCCAGCAGATTAAGAGTTTTTACTAGATAATCTCCCTTCCTGTCTGATTTTACTGCCTTTAATTAAACCAAATTTATACTTGTTCCTTTAGTTTGAAATTCAGTTTACTGAAGATTATTTTCAAATTATTTATTCTATTTGTCACCAATAAGAAAACCAAGAATGTTCAGAAGATTCATAGTTAATTCTTCCTCCACAAAGCCCCAGATAAGATATAAATCAAAGTGAGCAGCCTACAACATCCCAATGAGATGCACTATGCCTGTGGTCCACACTGTGCTCCTTTAGCTGCACTCCCCTCCTTTACACAAGCCCAAATATGCTCTGAGCACATAATGGAAAATATTTCCAGTTTAGTCATTTAGTAAATTACCTTCCAGTCACAGGAAACCAGAAGTACTCCCAAAAGAGCCTCTAGAGAGCACAGCCACCAAAATACAGCATCTCAAATGCTTATAAAGGTGAGATTGTATTTTGACATAAGGGTGCTTGAAGAACTACCTTGCAGTAAAGGGGACGTTTCAAATGGATGCAATTGCAGGATAAAGGATAATAAAAAGCATTTCTATCAAAAATATGTACAATGAGCTTGACAGGATTACTTCCTTAACATCTAGAGAATGAGTATTTAGCTCAGACCTAAGAAACAAGTAGCCTCATGAGCACCAGGTTGCAATCAAACATATTTTGTTGCTGGTCCTGTTCACTGTCACTCATACCATTAAAATGATTACCTGGACATCCATAATTCTATTCTGTTGTTTCTTTTTCCATTTTGATGTTTGTGAAGTATGAGAATATTTCAAGATTGCCATTTTAGCATTCCTATCTGGAACATCCATTCAAAATATATTCACAGGAGCACAGGATGTCAGGGTTTGGAAGAGACTCAAAGAGATCATTGAGTCCAACCCCCCTGCCAGAGCAGGGCCATACAATCTAGCTCAGTTTCATGGAAAAACATAGAATCATAGAATGGTAAGGTTGGAAGGGACCTCAAGGATCATCTAGTTCCAACCCCCTGTCATAGGCAGGGAAACCTGCCTCTAGCACAGGTTACTCAAGGCCTCTTCCAACCTGGCCTTGAACACCTCCAGGGAGGGAGCAGCCACAACCTCCCTGGGCAACCTGTGCAAGTGCCTCACCACCCTCACTGGAAAGAACTTCCTCCTAACATCCAGTCTAAATCTCCCCTCTGCCAGTTTAAACCCATTGCCCCTTGTCCTGGCATTACAAGACCTTGTAAATAGTCCCTCCCCAGCCTTCCTGTAGGCCACCTTCAGATACTGCAAGACATGTAAAACCTTCTCTTTATGCCAGTATTTCTTTCAATAAAATATGATCCATGTCGGTCATTCAAGGAAACAAAGAAAGGAAGTTACGAAGTAAAGCAACAGAATATCCTTTTTTTTTTTTTTTTTTTTTT
>VWZE01011591.1:14136-37911 GCA_013396675.1 Eubucco bourcierii
TTTTTTTTTTTTTTTCCCAGAGAGAATGAGCTCATAATGAGATTGAAGTAAAAAGGAACCATGACACCTGAAACTAATTAGATGATACCAATAGCGAATTATTTTTCTATTTGGACTGATGCTAGTACCAAAAAAAAAATCTGTAACGATGGGTTCCACAAAGAAGGACCTGCTTTTACTATGGATTACTGGGGTGCTGATGGGCTCTCAGCTTTTGGTCCCAAGACACCTACCCCATCTCCTGTCAATACACTCCGTTATAAAATCCCTATCAGTGCTTGGTATTTCAGAGAGGTCTTCCACAAGGGCTACCATTTTGAGGGAAGGAGCCCTGCTGCCTTTGTGTGGGAGCACTGTGAGGTGAGTGGTGTATTGCCACTGCCCTCTTCTGGGTGAGCTAAGAACGGGACGGACGTCTGGAGTCCCTGTTATGCAGGGTTAGCAACAAACTGGCAACTGCTCTACAACCCTCGATTTTTTTTTTTTTTATTTTTAAGGCAGTGTGCTTTAATTTCACTTTTGTGCTTGCCATGCAGCAAAAATGCACAGAGGAGAAACAAAAACACAAAATGGCAGAGTGACCTCAAACTGGTAGCAATGAAGTTTTCAAGAAGTTGACAACACGAAGACCTTGTTGCCTCCAGCTAAAACATTCCACACTTGCTTTTGAAAATGAGCTCCGGTGATATGCAAAAATCTAGCTTAAAATGTAATCAATGCTTCATCCTCTGGCCTAGCTGTGACAAGGCTGTAACCTTTAATAATAGTGCATGTTGCTTCCTCTGCTAGTTTGGGTTGCTAATGAAAAGCACTTTGGTGACTGTCACCTCTTTCATAGGGTCAAGAATAAATGAGCAAGAATTGTTAGTCATCAAAGCACATGAATGGAATTCAAAGGGTGTAGATTTACTACTTGGCTCCAAAAACTCAGCCTCTGACCTTTGATAATTCATTCAGCCTCTTAGTAAGGAAGAAACTAAATTGTTTAAGCCAAGCAGTTTGGGAACAAATCACATTGCTGACATGGAACCACAGAAGTACCATATTGGTGATAGGTTGTTCAAGTACCTCAGTAGGGACCTACAGGAAGGCTGGAGGAGGACTGCTTAGAAGGGTCTGTCAGGATAGGATGAGGGCAAATGGTTTTAAACTGGAGCAGGGTAGATTTAGGTTGGTCATCAAGGGGAAGTTCTTCACAATGAGGGTGGTGAAATACTGAAACAGGCTGCCCAGAGATATGGTTGCCAGGGACATCTCCATCCCTGGAGATATTCAAGATCAGACTTGATGTGGCCCTGGGCAGCCTGATCTAATCAAAGGTGTCCCTGCTCACTGCAGGGCAGGTTGGGTAAGATGACCTTTAAGTGTCCCTTCCAGCTCAGTGTGATCTGTGAATCTGTAAAAAGAACCTAGGCATGATACATAAACCAGATAAGTGATTCCTAATTATCCCTATTAGTAAATCCACTCACTGGTGGTGCTTGATTTTGTATATCTCTGTTGAAACATGTTTCCAATTCTAGCTGGTTTGAACAATTTCTATTATGACAGGAAATAGGAAAGAGTAGCAAAAATGCTAAGTTTAGCTTGAGGGTAATTATAGAGATCTAACTTTGAATGAATGGTGACCCTGATTGAAAATGGGAAGATTGTTGTTTAGAGTTTCTAATAAATAAATTTAAAAATTAGAGCTCACTTGTCACTTGCAACTCAAAGAAAGAACAATAGCTTCCACTGGAGGCTATCCAGGCTTGCAATCACAGCACTGGAACAGAAACATCTCATAGTCTGCATCATCAAAATCGTAAAATTGGAACAGTTGACACAAAAAAAACCACACCAACCAACCCTACTTGATAAGCAATAAAATATATACCTCAATCAATGAGAAAAATGGTAGGAAATAAATATAATTTAATTTGAAAACTGGTCCTGTAAATGACCATAATGAATATTAGCCGAAAATTGACCTTTTGTTAAAAAAACCTGAACCCAAAAACCCCCAAACAAAAAAAACCCAAACCCACAACCTACCAACCAAAAAAAAAAAAAAAAAACCAAAAAAAAAANCACAAACCACCAAAAAAAAAAAAAAAAAAAAAAAACCAAAAAAAAAAAAGCAAACACAAAAAAACCCAACCCCAAACCCACACCCACCCACCCAACCAATATAAAAAAAATATATATAAAACTTTGCAGCTACTACACACCATTAACAGTGAGGTAGTATAGTTTAGAATCACAGAATGGTCCCTGGGCCAGAAGGGACCTCTAGAGGTCATCCAGTCTGGCCCCCCTGCAGTCAGCAGGGACATGGCCACCGGATCAGGTCACCCAGGGCCCCACCAAGCCTCACCTTCAGTGTCTCCAGATAACAGACCTCAACCACCTCCCTGGGCAGCCTGTTCCAGTGCTCCACCACCCTCATAGCAAAGAACTTGTTCCTAACATCGAATCTAAATCTGCCCTTCTTAAGCTTGAACCCATTGCCCCTTGTCCTGTCACTGCAGGCCTTTGTAAACACCTTCTCTCCATTCTTCTTGGAGCCCCCCTTCAGGTACTGGAAGGTTGCTGTTAGGTCCCTGGAGCCTCCTCCTCTCCAGACCAAACACCCCCAGCTCCCTCAACCTGTCCCTGTAGCAGAGGTACTCCAACCCTATGATCATTTTCACAGTCCTCCTCTAGACTATCAGGTCCATGTCCTTCATAGAATGAGGGCTCCAGAACTGGATGCAGTACTCCAGATTAGGTCTGACCAGAGCAGAATGGCAGAATGCTCTCTCTGGATCTGCTGCCCACACTTTTGGTGCAGCCCAGGCTATGATTTGCCTTCTGGGTTGCAAGTATGCACTGTCTGCCCATGTCCAGCTTCTCATCCACCAGCACCCCCAAGTCCCTTTCCACAGGGCTGCTCTCCAACACCTCATCCCCCAGCCTGTACTGATAGTGAGGATTGTTTCATCCCAGGTGCAGGACCCTGCACTTGATCTTGTTGAACTTCACAAGGTTGACCTGGGCCCACCTCTCCAGCCTGTCTAGGTCCCTCTGGTGTGTGGACACCAGCACACAGTTTGGTATCATCTGCAGTTTAGCACACAAGGTATGATACTAGAGGAGCCCTAAGACCTATTCCTACCTCACTCAGCTTTCCTGTAACTCATTTGAGAGAGCACTTTTTTTCTACTCAGCTGTTTCAAAAAACTGCTTCACAGCCCCAAAGCTGAATTTCAACAGCCAATAAACATAGGATCTGTAAGAACAGGGTTACTTCTGTCTGGTTGATCTGGTGCATGGTGGCTCAGTAACAGTAATCTAGGCAATCAGACATTGGTCATGCTCTTGACAAACCAGCTTGACCCTCCTCTCCCAAACAGGACACTTGGCAGTCAGGGTCATGTGTGCCTTCCAGCACGGGCGCTAGGTAGAAGGAAAGGTGCATGGGACACACAATGATGTGGAATTGGCCTGCATTTCCCTCCACTTAGCTTACCTCCCATTTACAGCCTCAACAGTGCATCCAGCATGTAACATTACCCTCAATGAAGGGTTCCAGCTTTTTATTACCCTGGGGAAAATACTAGCATCTTACTGTCTCAGATAATAAGAGAGACTTGAATTTCATCAGGATGATTACATGTACTTGTAAGGGCTGAAATATTCCCCCTGTGTAATATACCCCTCCAGTATATAACTCCCCAGCTGTTTCTGGCCCTGATTTCTAAAAGCTCAGTACGCTGAAGTCATGATACCTGCTCAGCACTCATGAAAACAAAAAAAAGTAGCTTCCATTTACATCCCTGAACAGCAAAGCAATGCCTAACTGTAGACACTTAGCCACTTCAAACACACACCCTTGAAGGCCTTTGAAGGTCTGAGTTTGTGTCTTCCCTGAAAAAACTCTTCATAGAACATTGTGCACCCCAGCTTTCAGAAGCAGGACCATCAGATGCAAAAAGTCCTTAAACAATTCCACTTTGTCTGTGATACTCTGCCCTGATCTACTGTCCAGCCCAAGTACAACGACTATGCAGGCTGCCTTTCCAATAATTGAAATTGCAATGATCATTTCAAACAAGGTAGCTGTTTCCCTAGGAAATGGACAAACTGCATGAAGTCTTCAACAACTATATTAATGCAATCCCCAAACTACTATTCCACGCTTAGTGTTATCAATAATCACAACCACTCTGTGTTCTCTCTCTCCACTTCTTGATTACTCTGTAATCTTCTTAGCACACAAACATTTACTCCATCAAACTGATAGTTCTTCATAAAAACTAGCACTGGTGGAAGATCCACTCAGCAAACTCATGTTTACAATAGCCTCTTATCACTTCTCATATCCTTGCCTTAATTTTACTCTTCTTTATGCATTCAATATTAAGTTGATTTGACCTTTCAGCTTAAAAATTGTCAATCACTCTGATTTTCTTAATGGTTTTTGATTTAGCTGACATCAGTTCTCCACAGCACTGCAGTCTTGAGGGTTCCCATATTTTTAGCTACTGTGCCAAATTGCTCTGAATTTAATTAGTTAAACACCTAGCTGCAGAAATCTATCCTAAATTCAGTGTAAGAATCTGCTGTCAAAGTTGTTACGATCAAGCCAAAGTCACTTTACTTTGGTAACTTCTGGACATGAGGTTCTGATGCAAATGTCTTGTGTTAGTGTCTTACATCCAGAAAGCACCCCTAGTTACATGTCTCAAGAACCAGAGTATCACAGAACTTGTCAATAAATCCTGTGGTGAGAGCAAGAAATGCAATTCCTGGAAAAAATTCCGATCTGGCTAGCTAGGTGACATTTTTGCTATATAATTTTTTGTGAAACCTGAGATAAAAAAATGCAGGTGCAGACTAAGATAAAAACACAACTGGCATCCTGTATTCACACCCAGAGGGTGCTGATGAACGGCACAATGTCCACCTGGAGACCAGTGACAAGTGGCGTCCTTCAGGGGTCAGTGTTGGGACCAGTGCTGTTTAACATCTTTGTCAGTGACATGGACAGAGGAATCAGTGCACCTTCAGCAAGTTTGCAGATGACACCAAGCTGTGTGGCACAGTCGACTTGATAGAGGGCAGAGATTCATCCAGAGGGACCTGGACAGGCTGGAGAGGTGGGCCCAGGCCAACCTCATGAAATTCAACAAGGCCAAGTGTAAGGTNNNGATTCTGCCACTTTACTCTGCTCTTGTCAGACCCCACCTGGAGTACTGGGTGCAGTTCTGGAACCCTCAGCACAGGAAGGACATGGAAGTGTTGGAGCGGGTCCAGAGGAGGGCCATGAGGATGATCAGAGGGCTGCAGCAGCTCTGCTATGAGGACAGGCTACAAGAGTTGGGGCTCTGCAGTCTAGAGAAGAGAAGGTTTCAAGGAAACCTTCTAGTAACCTTCCAGTACCTGAAGGGGGCCTACAGGAAGGCTGGGGAGGGACTGTTGACAAGGTCTTACAATGACAGGACAAAGGGCAATGGGCTTAAACTGGCAGAGGGGAGATTTAGACTGGATGTTACAAGGAAATTCCAGTGAGGTTGGTGAGGCACTGGCACAGATTGCCCAGGGAGGTTGTGGCTGCTCCCTCCCTGGAGGTGTTCAAGGCCAGGTTGGCGGAGGCCTTGAGTGACCTGTAGTAGTGGGAGGTGTCCCTGTCTATGACAGGGGATTGGAACTAGATGATCCTTGAGGTCCCTTCCAACCTTACCACTCTATGATCTTTACACTATCCAGTATTTCTGTTATGAAGTATGAACATTAAATAATTCACGTAATTTATAAATTAGAAAAAGCTTATTTAGCATAAGACTAGGTGGTTTTGTCATTTTATTGATGCTGCAAATATGGGCAACCCTTGTGTAATGGAAAACTGGTATCAGCAATCACTTCTCTGATAAATGTTCAGCCTGGAGAAGAGAAGGCTCTGAGGAGACATTATAGCTACATTTTCATATCTGAAGGGACCAGAGCAGGATAGATTTAGGCTGGGCATAAGGAAGAAATTTTTTTACAGTGAGAGTGGTGAAATACTGGAACAGGTTGCCCAGAGATGTGGTTGAGGCCCCATCCCTGAAGACAGACAAGATCAGACTCAATGTCACTCTGGGCAGCCTGATCTAGCTAGAGGTGTCCCTGCTTGCTGCAGAGGGATTGGTCAAGATGACCTTTAGTGTCCCTTCCAAGCCAATGAAATCTGTGAATCCGTAACTATTTTTCACAGACTACGAGGAAGCTCTACAATTAGCTATCAACTCAAACCTGCATAAATTTCCTAACTAAGAAGAAGAAAAAAGTCTTCATGAAATCTGCCTATCCATCAATGTTAAATCTTCCAAAATACTTGTTTTATTATGAGAATTCACACAATCATGTATTAATACATGCTTCACATTCGGGTTTCATAAAAACACAAAAGATTCCATGTTCAAGAGATGAACCAGAGATCAGAACTGTCAGAGTTATGACCCCAAAAGCATTTAAATCTCAATTTCTAGCAAGCTGTATGAACAAGCCACTGTATCATTCTGCAGAAACTGCACACTTGCAAAAATAATACCTTTATTTTCCATGGGGCTGTTGATTTTTATTTAAATGAGGTCTGTATCAGCCAGACAAATGTTTCTTTCATTTGCACACATGTAACTGCTATCTTTCTCACTGATGTTATCCCTGAGTGATACTATCAGAAGTCTAAGGAGAATCAGGCCTTCAAGCACAAAGCATTACCGACATTAAATGTAAATCCCTTTAAAGGGATTGGAGGTGACTTTTTATGAGGAAATGATAGTCAGGAAAATATCTAACTGCCTTTGACGTAAACAACAAGACAAAACCTGAAGATTCATCTCTATAAAAAAAATCTGAAACCCAGAAGGCATCTGATAACAGCTGGTATCTTTCAATAGCCAAATCATCTGAGTATGACATCCCTATTTTGGCATCAGCAAATGTATCATTTTGGCAAAAACAGAATCTCCCAGCACTAGACAAACACCTTCTTGAACCCCATATTGTAAAGTCCACAGTTTTAGTATCCTCTCCCATGTGCAGTACTTTCATCAGCTCGTGTGGTAAACAGCAGTACCACTGTTAATTCTCTGATCACTTGGTATCAGGGACCTGTTGGTAATTACAAATTATTTCATGAACAAGTTTAAATGTATCTGCCAAAACAGAAACTGAACCCGCAGAGAGAAAGCTTTTTTTTTTTTTTTTTCCTGATGCAAGTCTTTGACATAAGCCTCACTGGATCTGTGCCTACATATGCAGCCAAACACATTAGCAAACAGACTAGCCCTACAGCACAGCCACCTGAGCACTGCAGGCTTCCCCCTGCGTTCCAAAAACACTGCAGTCCACAGCTTTAGCTCTACAGGTAAATAATCTGTCATTCTGGCCATGCACTAATGGGCTAATCAAAAGAGATTTTCAGCCTGCAGAGTATAAAACGTGACTGCTTCTTCACTCTAAAATCAGAGAGAGATGTGTCAACGTCCAACCTGAGCCTTCAGGTCTTAGCTACCACTTCGTAAAAATGAAACGCAACTGTTTCCTCAGATAGTAAGAATCTGGTATCATCTACGTAGACATCAACATTGTTTCCTTTTCACAGCCTATAATATGATTTTCTCCATTAAAATATTCCAATTATAGAATCATAGAATGGTAAGGTTGGAAGAGACCTCAAGGATCATCTAGTTCCAACACCCTGCCATAGACAGGGACACCTCCCACTACTACAGGTCACTCAAGGCCTCCTCCAACCTGGCCTTGAACACCTCCAGGGAGGGAGCAGCCACAACCTCCCAGGGAAACCTGTGCCAGTGCCTAACCACTCTCACTGGAAAGAACTTCCTCCTGACACCCAGTCTAAATCTCCCCTCTGTCAGTTTACACCCATTGCCCCTTGTCCTGGTATTGCAAGACCTTGTAAATAGTCCCTCCCCTGCCTTCCTGTAGGCCCCCTTTAGATACTGGAAGGTTATTATAAGGTGTCCTCAAAAGCCTTCTCTTCTCCAGGCTGCAGAGCCCCAACTCTCTCAGCCTGTCCTCATAGGAGAGCTGCTCCAGCCCTCTGATCATCTTTGTGGCCCTCCTCTGGACCCGCTCCAACACTTCCATGTCCTTCCTGTGCTGAGGGTTCCAGAACTGCACCCAGTACTCCAGGTGGGGTCTGATGAGAGCAGAGTAAAGGGGCAGAATCACTTCCCTTGCTCTGCTGGCCACACTGCTCTTGATGCAGCCCAGGACTCGGTTGCTGTCTGGGCTCCATGTGCACACTGCAGGCTCATGTTGAACTTTTCATCAACCCAGACTCCCAGGTCCTTTTCCTCAGGGCTGCTCTCCAGCCATTCCCCACCCAGCCTGTATTTGTGCTTGGGATTGTGCCTACCCAGGTGCAGGACCTTACACTTGGCCTTATTGAATTTCATCAGGTTGGCCTGGGCTCGCTTCTCCAGCCTGTCCAGGTCCTTCTGAATTAGCCTCAAATCAGTACATGAATGATGCATCAACATCTATCAGAACCAAATTTGTTTCAAAATGCCTTCCAGTTAGAGAGATTAAAGGTGTTCAGTATTAAAAATTAATCAAATTGTTACACAAAACTGAATATGTAAATCCCCATGGGATTATTTTCCTTAAGGCTAGAGGTATTTAAACACCTACACTTGACTGGGTTGTCTGGACTTTCTTACAGTCAGTGGAAAAATGGGCACTTCCAAAATGTAATTTAACTCCACTATAAGGGAGATACTAAAATTAGAAAGCTTTCTTTCTCTGTCTAATTTTGATAACTTATTATTGAAGTCCCATAGTGCCTGAGTACTGCTCATTTGTCATGGTCTCTCTGTGATTGTGCTCTAACTGGTCCTTTCTCTGGACAGACTTAGAGCAAATTTAATGTGACCTCCAGCTCGCTTTTCTTAGGAACCCCATATACACCTGGGCTTACACCTGCATTTCACATGAAACCATACCTAGAATAGCTACTGGCACTTGCCCTTTTTGAGGGGAACTCTTCCAATAAAGGGAAGTAACTAAATTATCACAGGTCCAGAATTAAGCCCAGGAAGCGAGAATCAATTTACTTTGACTTTCCTATTAAAGTTATATGAAGATTAGTTAAAGGATTTTCTTTTTCTCCATCCTCCATCTGCAGTCCTGCGCAAGTGAAAGGACAGAATTTATGATATGCAGGCCACATCTATCTTCCTCTTTGATCCAGTTAATGAAATTGAGATTCATTGCAATTTTCTGCTTTCCTTCGTTTAAGAAATGTGGTTACTTTGAAGATTCCTTGAAGCTTACAATATTTTTCCTCATATCCAGATTCTATTTCTCCTGGATATCTTATTTCTTTATCACTACCACTGCAAGTCAATATAAATCTCCTGTCTAAAGCAGTTGAGACTGGCTGAGCTCCACAAACTTAAGTTCCATCTTGTATACAAAGTTTTCTAGAAAAGTTGTTTGCTTTCTCTCTCTCATACACGAGCCTCATATATTTCTAACTACTGGTGCAAGTACTGGGCTAGCATTTAAACTACAACCTTGCACATACTAAAATGGTTGAAAAGGAGTCTTCATCAAGTTAGTGGTTCAACTGAGAGGTCAGTGCTGAAGTAGCTCAGGAACCCACCCTTTCTCTAGAAGAATATGGATTCATAATCATTATGTGACTGTATGCATGCCATGAAGGTGCTGCTTCTTTCCAGGAGTTAGTGACAACAGCAAGGCAACCAGGGCACATCACAAGAAAGGCCAAAGTCCAAGGCTGCTTACTGCTGGCTGAAGTACAATCTGTGTAATTCCTCTGAAAAAGGCCTTCCAAGCAATCACACTGTACCTTTTCACCCATGGACCCTTCTCTGCTCCACAGCCTCATGCATAAGACACTCATAAATGCAGGAAATAAGAAGCAGGTCAGGCAGACGAGACACACTTAGCATATGACATCAGCAAAACACACCATATCATGCTGTAAACAACAGAGAAACAGCCACAGGCAAGAGGAAAGAATGAGGTTGAGTTAGCTTGTGAAAGTCTCACTTCATTGTGACAGATTCGAGAGGTCTGTAAATAGGTTGTGAACAGAGATCTGGTATGTTAAAGGGAGCACCACACTATCTCTAAGTGCCTTGCTGCTGAGCCTTGTACTGCCATTTCCTTCCTGGAGTAAGACAACAATACAACCCAAGGAACAATCTTTACATAGACCTTCCACCTCTTTACCTTCTGCAGAGCAGATTAATGCACATTCTAGTTCATTTCTGCATGAAAGCCCTTAGTGCAGAGATTGTTTATTTTTATGTATGTATTCCAAAACCCACCACACCACATCTCCTTTAAGTCTTTACCTTGCATATTCTGCTGGCAAGCTTAGATAAGCACACCAGAGAGAAACTAAGAATGCTCCAGACAGTAAAGGTTAATATTGCTGTGGCATGGCTTGTTTTTGCACAGTGATTAGGCTTGCTGCCAGCCTGATTCCTTCAATGTTTTAACTATCTGCAGCTTGAGTGATTACATTTAATAAACTTGCAGTACAGACAGCATGCTAAACTCTACTCTTCCTGGAGTAAGGGAGTGAAGTCTTTAAATAAACATTTTCTTCTAAATCCAAAATAAAAAAAAAAAAAAAAAAAAAAAAAAAAAAAAAANAAGGAAGATCTGAGCCTGATTTTCACAGGAAGAACCATTCCTTAGAAACCTCTGGCAACCTCTTGGTTCTCAGCAGGATTTCTAAACCCAGGAGAATTTCCTGTCAGACAAAAACATTTTTTTTTCTTTATTTTTAAGGTTGTAGCAGTAGAGGTAACATTTCTGTCTATCACCCATCAGAAGCCTGCATAATTCAGATCCCATCATAGCATCCCTATGGATTACAGTTTGAAGACTTTTTTTGGCCAAAAGCACACCACCTGTGCTACCCAAGCTAAGGGACTAAGTCATCCACAGTCATTCATAATTAGAGATTCATTTAGCTGGAGGTCTCTTCAAGCTCCTTTTTCCAGAATCAGGCCCAGATCCCCACTAAGAAGGAGGATTCACATGTTATCAGTTACTTGAGAGAAGGTGCCTTAGCTCTTGCTTCATTGAATCAAAGGAACAAACCCACTACTGCCATTAACAACCACCTGTGCCATTAACAATCACCTGTCCACCTCTCCAGCTGATCATTTTCCAAAAGCATACTCAGAATGCCCTGATTTTTTTTTTTTAAGTAAATTAAAAAAAAAAAAAAATCAATGTACATTACTAGGAGAAGCTGACAAACATGCACACAGACAGGAATTCTCTTTTGGAATGCAGGCACTGGGTGCTCATGCCCAGGTACTAGGAGCAGGGATGCAGAAACCTCTGTGAGAGGAGGCTGCCCCATGCCAGGCACAACCCACCACAATGACGGAAAAGCAGAGGCAAAACACCTGCATCATCAGGAGTTTTGCCTGAATTTAAGATGCAGTCTATGTGCAAGCCATACAAGTGAGAGCACAGCCTCTACTTCTCTTGTTGCTAACATTCCAGAAAAAGAAACTATGTGAGCTTCAGGTATGTGGAGAGATGCACTAACAAGTTTTCCACTGCCTTTTATGAGGAAGCTGCTGATGCCTTGCATTTGGTCGGCATGAAGACACACCATGTTTTAAATTACCCTTACATGGCTATTAGTGGGTACCAACTGTTATGTTCTTTAAATCACTCCCCCATCTCTTCAATTTAATATCAGATGGTCATCCCCCCAGCCTTGACATTAAGGTCTTAAATTTGCCTGAATACTTCCCTTCCCATCTTTCATCGGGCATAAATCCGGAGACAGTACAAACAATACCTTAACGTATTTGGCTCCATGAGAATAACAATTTGAAAACACCTTCGGGAAAACCCTAAAAATGAACAGCAGAGCAGACATATCTTTCAGCCAGGAACTTTGCATTTCAAAATATTCAGTCAACTGGACAAAGGTAAAGAGGCATCATGTAAAGACTGCTAAGAGTTTTTCTTACATAAATAACATTCATGGAACATTTGGAAAAAAGAGTTCAAGAATTACTGAACTCAAGAGAATGAACAAGTCCATGAAGTACTTAGATAAAGTAACAACAGAAGTTAGGTTAAACCTTAGGCAGGCATTAGTGACAAATTACAATAAAAATGAACAGTTTTGTAATATTTTTGAACACATCATCTTGACAGTCTTCTGGTGTTTGGAGCACTATGTGCTAAGTACTTGCTCAACTTTAAAAATGCTAAAAGGCAACATTAGTGACCAAACCAGACATTTAGTTGTTTTGCCACTATCAAACTACAAAGAATAAACTCTTTCAGTATTCTTTCTTAGCATAAGCTCCCCAAATTCTTTGTTTATTCACATGGCATTTTTTTTTTTCATTTGTTTGTTTCAGTTCATCTTCCTGGAACAGAACACTAACACAGAAAGGTAAAATGTCTACTAAGTATCTCACAGTGTATGTAAATTGTTTCAGTTATTAAAGACAGAAATAATATGGCTCATTTCTGACATTTCTCTTCTTCCTTTTTAAACATGTGCGATCATTTTAAGAGACATGCAACACAGAGTAGGATGTTGTGCTCATTCCCCTGAAGTATTTACTTGAGATATGTATTATTTATGCAATAGCATTATATCAATCAATCCAATAGTGATGGATAGTGAGTTAAATGTTCCTGTGGGACTTCACAGGCCTTCTTCCATAAAGTAGGTTTGATGGGACCATAAAAATTCAAATGCATTTCTTCCCATGCACACTTGTACTGGATTACAACAATGAGGATTCATGTACACAAGAAAAGATTTACCACTTAGCTGAAAAAAGAGAGGCTGTACTGACCCATTATGATAGAAAATCTTCTCAGCCCAGAAGTTATTCCAATGGATTAAGAAATTCTGATAATAAGAACAACAAAAGCACTGCAGCTCATTGGCATGTATTATTCTTACTAGTTCGTGTCAGCAATTCTACTTTTAATGAATGTTGCAAATAATAAGTAGCACTACATGCCTCAAATCTGTATGCTTTTTAAGAGCCATCATTGCTATGAAAATTCTGTCCCCTTGGCAGTTATTATGCACCACAAACAACAGATCATTTTTATCCTCGAGGCACATTTGATGTCAAGGACAGTCTCATTTTGCTTACTTGTGCATTTTCCTTTTGAAGGGGTAGTAGTCCACAAATAATATGCTTACAAAAAAGCCAAACTGTACTTATTACTGAAAAGAAATACAGGGTAATGACAAAGAATTAAGAAGGATATAGTCACTTATTGGTATTGATTAAATACTAATAAATGACAATATTTATTTATTAAAGAGCATTTCTGATCTCAGTATTAAACTGACCAAGCTGTCACATATAGGAAATTACAATATTCAAGTCTAGACAGACACCAGGAGAATCTTTTGATACATATGGAAAATAAATGGATGTTACCTTCTAATTCTGTAGTTTGATCTTCGGTATTTCTTATTTACTTTACCCCCTTAATTTTCCACTCTGCCTTCTCACTGAGTTTCCCTGTTTCTCATTCAGTTGCCTGGACAATCCTACAGCACCTGATCTAAATTGCCTGGGCAATCCTACAGCACCTGATCTAAATTGTCTGGGCAATCCTACAGCACCTGATCTAACTTCTACAAAGAACTAGTATGGAGAGCTACGAAGGAGGCAAATTGGGCTGACTCAAACCCCAAAACAACACTGACATGAGTGAATGCTTTACTCCAGACACCTTCTATTGTGTGCAAAAACTACCTCTCTCTTTTGCAGAGTGAAATGCATATATTACTTACGATTTCTCCTAAGGGGCAGCATAACATTTTATCTTCTACACAGTAATTTCTTGTAGCTGAGGGGACTAAAAACTAACCGTATCATTATAACCTTTCCATAACCACAAATCCACTACCTCCAGCTCTTGAAAATAAACTGAAAAAAAAAATTCTGAATTGGGGTTTTGCTTCCTGTGGTCATATAGTTTCTCTCATGGGAAAAAAAAAAAAAATTAAAATCCCATACCCTGTTCAAACAGTAATATACATCAGGATTCTTTTCTGACCCTCATTCTTTGGGACTGAAAGGAAAAGAGCCATACTAGATCAGATTCCAGGCACGTGCAGTCCAGGGAAAATTGGCTATCAGGTGCTTAATAACAAGGCACAAGAAACCCACAGTAAATTCCTGTAGCATGATCTCTAGTCTCCTAAAGGGTCTGACATAAGACATGATAAATACTAACAGAACAAAGCACACAGGGTTTAATATCACCTCAAATTCAACTACAATGCAGCTCCATCCACAGATAACAGTGTATAACTCAGTCATGGTTAGGGAAAATTTCCTGTTACTTAGTTACAAAGAATCAGAGCTGAGAGTGTCCTATTCAATAGTAGCACAGTCTCTTAAATGCCGTTAACTAAAATTATATAAAAAATCAACACATTGTCTAAATGTGTTGGTAACTTTTCACCTAGGGGACTAACCTATGGTTACAGATACCAGAATGTGGGGAGGGAGGGGAAAGAGGAAAAATCAGAAAGTGGCTAAGAAGTGGAGGAAGGAGGAATGAGGAGGTGGCCTCTCGTTTCTGCTTCCTGAAGTGCTGAATCACTCTGCTGTGTCCAGTTGTGTATTCGGACTGACAGCGCTTTGAGAAGCATTCGGTGCCTGGCACAATGAGGCTGATGCTCGGGACCTGGCCAGCAGTTCTTCCTGCAGATCAGAAATAGGAAATGCTCCAGCAGTTCAGTGACACTTCTAGTGACACACACTTGCTGCATCAAAGCTGGCAGTTATATATTTACAGTAATGTTTACTGCCCCCTACCCAGAGCAGTTTTTCATAAAGAATCAATAAAACCACATGAGCTCTGTAGGCACAAGTGCGTTACAAACACCACTGGGGTCAGCAGGACAATGATCTCATCCACTAGTTGATTCCTTTAGCTCTTATCACCCTAGACAGCTTTTATTTGTGTTTTGTTTTGTTTTCTAAATAGTCTTTCTTATTTTAAGATATTTTCCACAAATCTTATATTAAAAAAAAAAAAGTATTAATAAAACTTCTATCATTAGATCGTAAAAGTAACAGCAGCTTGCAGCTCTTTATACTTCATTTCCTTTTAAGAGCATTTAGTGAAATTAAATAGAATTTTTCCAAAAGGAAAGCTAGAAAGGTTGTAAGCTAAGCATAAGGTTTACAGTCTATGATAATTGGTACCAAGGCTGCCCAAACCCTCATTTACATCTAATACAACTGGGATCACTATCTACAAAGAAATGCCTGTGCAGAGTTGCTTTACTCAGGCTTCGCAGGATACTTTACCCTTTGAAACTTTGAAACACAAGTGTGAGAGCTACTACTGCTGTGGAAAATAAAGTCCATTTGAGCCATCAGAGCTGTTACAGCTGGTATGACATGAAGGATCTACACTTCCTTCCAAATCCCCCCTCCCTTACCAACAGTGTTTATACAGGATGTTTGCTACTCCAAAGTTTATATAATTTGTGCTTGTGTTTCCTCAGGAAAAGACTGTCACAGCTGCTGCTCCTTAACACTTGTCACTGGTAAGGTAGCACAAGAGCACAGGCAGCTCACTTAAGCATTGGATTATTGGTGATAGTGCAAGAAAAGATCTTCTGTTCTAAGTCTTCATGTTTCATACCTTCATTGGTTTGAATCAGAGACTTGTTGCATCCTGAAACAACTCAGGATGGAGCTTGCCAGGGTGACAGCTCTCTTCTCACTCTACGACTGTAAAGAACATTAACTGGAAAAGGTCTGGACCTTGAAGAGCTCATCTATGAACTTTACTAACAGAATCAACTGCCTTAATGACAGGTTTCCTTTAAAACACAAAAGCAGCAGCTGTACCCACATGCCCTACCACACAAACACAAAACTGCTTAATAGTTGCTTCTTATCCTGATTCATCCAGCAGCAAACAGCTATCACAACACAGCAGCAATAACTGTACCCATTTAATCTACAAATAAGCCAAAGCTACCAAATGGCAGGGCATGTATGGTGCATAAATTTTTAGAGATGATTTAAGACTGCTCATCAACAAAGATCCCTTCCAGTAATGAAATGTTTGCAGTTTCAGTATAGCCAGCAGGTAAGCAGGCAGCCATTAGAATAGCCAAACTGACTCTAATCAGCATAATTTATGAGAGTAGTAACTAAAAAATAAAAGATAATGCAAACTCTAGCATTAGTAGCACATAGGCATACAGTCAGTTAATCTAAGTGAAACAAAAGAAGGCCTGGTTTTAGATCAATAGTTCCCCCTCCTCCTCTCTTAAACAACATTTAATTAAGAAAAGCAATACAAAGGATAACATGTTGGACAGGGCTTTGTAAACAATGTCTATAGATTTACCATGACCCTGCTGAATGATCTTGACCAAATAAACCTGAAGCATATTGAAAGTTTCTCATCTGCAAAATAAGCAGAATGCTTAATTCTTAAGCACTGCCTGAAAAGCCCTTACTGAAAACTGCTGTTACAAACTGAGCACTACTCTAGAAGAAAATTCAGATTCGCACAAGGACAGATTTCAATAAGAAATTATAAACTTGAAAATCAAATTTCATTCAAAAAAAACCCCAAAAAATAGCAACAAGCACCCAAATTTTAATCTGTTCCTCGTTACTAATTACAACTTTTATTGCAAGGCTACAGCAGGTCATTGCCACTGGGACTTCCCAGCAGATTAAAAAACGGAGGCAGAAAGATCTCCACTGATTTACCAGAGCATACAGCATGTCAAACATCAGAGCCACAGAAAAGACACAGCCTCCAAGACCCACATCCTGGCCAGGAAACCAAAAAGAGGCTTACTTTTTTTCAGGGCAAAGAGATGATCCATCAATAATGGAGTGCTTAAGCTGCACCTGATAGTAAGTATGTTTTGGGCAACAAAAATGTGCAATTTAATGTGAATTAGGCCAAAAAGGTGATGTTGGTTGAGGAAAAAAAGTGACAGGAGCTATTATTCTATGTGTGGACACACTGCTGTCACTCATAAAAGTGCTCCTTTTGCAAAACAGCAACCTAATGAATTATCATGCATTAAAAATTGACTATACCTATGCAGCATTTTCTTAAACTCCTGTATTGATTTATGTTTTCATTTTGCATAATGCAGCAGAGCTCTGTTAAGACCCATAAGAGGTGAAGTGGTGGAGGGACAGACTGAGAAGTTTTTCCTATATTTGCTCTGATCACTTCAAAACTGAAGTGAGCAAAGCTATCAGGCAAACAGAAGAAATCCCAGCAAACTGCATTTCATATTCACTTGATCATTACCTGGCATGTCAGAGTG
Source organism: Eubucco bourcierii (assembly GCA_013396675.1). Classification (NCBI taxonomy): domain Eukaryota; kingdom Metazoa; phylum Chordata; class Aves; order Piciformes; family Ramphastidae; genus Eubucco; species Eubucco bourcierii. The sequence goes on from VWZE01011591.1 coordinate 31,484, forward strand.
TTTAAATGTAACCCCTCCCCTCTCCTGCCCTGCAGGAAATGCAGGCAGTGCAGACTGCACAGCGTTCCAGGGAAACAAGACAATTGGCCTGACAACCGAGGGCACAAATCTTGTGCCAGAACAAACCATCCACAAGATTTCTACAGTCATCGTACATAAAAAAAGCTCTGATCAGACTGTTGGCTTCAGACAGAGCCTTATGTCAGGCCCAGTATGACACAAGCACATTTTCCCCAACTACTTAAAGGTTATGTAATAGAGATCTGCAGAGCATTAGCAGTCACATGACACATCCCACTAAGATTTCAAACTGCCACCTACAAAATTTAATTAGCAAGCAGTAAACAAGAGAGAACGGTAGAAATATTCTCCTGCAACTGACAGGGAATATACTTAACGTTCTCACCTATATGCAGAATTGGGGGCAGGGAAGTGGAGAGAACAGAGATGAGGATTTAACAAATAGGTAAAACGAATTGTCACACGCAAAGGAAGCCGCAGTGAGCAGGGGACAGATTCAACCACGGCCTGCTTGGTATAGTGACAACTGTGCGCTTCATCCAGCTGCAGTCTAAGCACCATCAACTCTCTCCATCCCCCAGTAAGAGTTTAGCTCATTAGCACACTCCCAGAGACACTGTGCTGAGCAATCCTTCCTGGTGTAAACTGGCACAGATCTATAAAAATCCCTGCTGATCAGTATCAGAGGGTATTTTTAAGCAACTTGGACAACATACATACTGAAGATGCACTTTCCATGTTGGTGAAAAGACACCATGATATTCCATACAAGAGTAACAAATAACATTTTTGAACTGTATAGAAGTGATGTACAGAAATATTCAGCTGCAGCTAAATGATGAAGCCTCGGAATAACTTCCTGATGTGGGAAGAATTTAGCCTCAACTTAACATTTATCTAAAACAATCCTACACAAGTTAACCTGGTTTAAAAAGGGCTAATCCTCTTTAAAAAAAAAAATGCTAGAAGGGGTGCTATTTTAATTTTACCCAAAAAAAAAAAAAATCCAGTGTAAAAACTTAATTGAAGTTGTCTAGAAAAATGATTTATGCTTATGGAGGTGCTGTGTCGACAGAAAGGCTGACTGCCTGTAAGCCCACTCTGCTTAGATCAGGCCCCAAGGAAGATACTGCACTGATGAGCTTCCTATAGATTGATCCTTAAAGGAAAAATAGAAGATAGTCTCTAGCTGTCATTAGATGAGAATAGAGAAGAGACTGTGCCATACTGTTACATTGTCAATGCCTTCTCCTTGATTCCTTGCAGTAATATTGTGCACTACTGCTGCTTGCTAATCAACATCAAAAATTTGGCACAGTAATACTTATTGCCTTAGAAACCAAGTGTTACACTGTTTGCAACACAGAAAATATCAACTTTTAATTTTTTTGTTTGTTTGTTTGTTTAAAACAAGATTTACAGTCCCATTTTCTGTCCTGGTTTTTGCACTGTAAAGGCTTCTACCAACCACTGCCACTAGCAGGAGTACCAGGATCTTGCTCCAAACAATGTGTCTATAAGCACAAGGAAAGTTTAGCAAATTAAAAGTTACTCTAAAAATCTCAGAATCGGTTCAGAGTCTTCTGATACTTGGAAATATTTTCCTGTAGACCAGCAGCATACAATACAGACCATCAAGTGATGGAGAAGTAGCATCTAGGTGTAGCATCCCAATGGAGAAAAGAGTCTTTGGTCTGAAGACCTCATTTTCTGATCAGATAAAGTAGAATGCATGGAAATGGTTCATTATCACTCCTATTTACAGATAGAGAGCAGAACTCAAGAGATACTAAGTGCTTTGCCCAAGGCCATGCACAGTATCCATGGCAGAGCTGGAAGTCCCACTTTGACTTTCTTATCAAGTACTATGTAACAAGCACAAGCCAAAGTGATGAGCCACAATCCTACAAGCCACTCTAATTTCCTCACCAAAACGCCAACCTCTGGTGGCTTTATGATCATGCTTTACAGACTGAACATGACTCCCACACGGTACTGAGCAAGCTGGCTACTGTCAGCGAAGGAAACTCTAAGTGACCACATTCAAACTTCAGCATCAACCAGCTGTCTGGGGGGATCATGAGCTGTTCTTCCAGTGTAATGCTGTCACTGCATTCCCCATTTTGTGTTCAAAATAAGCTTGAGAAAAGCCCTCTCTTTCGCTGCTGAGCAGAACTGGTTTCCTGACACTTTGAAGACGCTGCGTTTTCCCAGCACGGTGGCTACATTCCAATTCTATTTTTAATCAGGATATTGGTATACATTTTTTTCTGTTCTAATGGCAATAGGTAAATGCTGCTGTCAGCAATGCTTCATCTGCTTCAACAGTTCTCATCTCTGGTGGAGAGTCAGCTTAGAACATCAACAGTCAGCTCTCTGGCATATTTTGTAACAGCGACAAGGGCCTCTAATTAAATGAAAGTCAGCCTTGATTTTCCAACCATACTTCATGCAACATAAATATTGAAAGGAGAGGACAGTGATGCATGGCCAGCTGGTTTCAGGGAGGGTTTTATTGCAGAATAAAGTCAGTGCGATTTTGGACATTTAATTTTGACATGTGGTGGGGCATTTGACAAACAAAGGGAAACCTCTTAGACCAGAGGATACTAATTATCCAGTGATCACAAGCATCTTGTTTCTACACATGGCAATCCAGAAAGGCTCAGACTTTTATAATAAGCCATTATCAGAATGAGCACTGTTGTGCATATGCACTCATTTCGTACTCGGTATTACACACCTGTCTAAACTACGGTGAGTATGCACCTCTAACATGTCTAAAACACAGTGAGTTGACATTCAGAGGTACATATTTTGTAGAAAAGCAATAGTATATACCCAGCTTGTATCAGTAGAAGACTGGCTACATATAGAGATGATTAAGATTTTTGAGCTTGTAATTGTCAGTTGACTTTAAGTAGCCTCTATCAGCTATTCAGATCACTTCCATGCAGAAATCTGTGGCATTGCACTGTCCCATATTTTCTTCCATCTCACCTCTCTTACCCCTAAAAACCATGTGCCATTTTAAAGCTGTAATTTGGTTATAACTCTAGAAGACTCAACACATTAAATGTCTCAGAAGGGTGCTCCAGGTACACTCAAATCTATAAAGTTGTGCGTAATAACATTACCTCTGCTCACTGCCTCGAGTATACAGTCATGCTGTCTGCTCACAGGCTGGAACCCATTCAGATATATAGGATGAAAAATCAGGGTTGCCCTCTAGGCTGCAGGCAGCATGACCACTTCACTAGCTTCATTCAGAGTAGGTCTTTTTCCTACTTAAAAGAAAGTAGCACACACAAAGCCACTGCTTGGGACCATCAGACTTCTTCAACAATAATAATAGAGTCATGCAAGAAAGATCCAACATCCCTTTTTAAGGTTAAGGTAGTAGGAGGAATGCATACATATTTCAAGGGATGTCTACAGTGGTGAATCCTGCCTGACATCTGTAAGATTCGATCTGAATTGCTTTCCTCATTTGTTAGCTGGGTAGCTCTCCTCTGATAAAAATGTAACACATCCTGATCAAAAAAGCTGAAATATAAAGTGACTACAGTAACTTTCTTATCAGTTCATGTATACTGCTGGTTTTTATGGTATTAGTTGTATGGAGATGTTTTAATTTCCATTGTTGTGCTTGGTCTCTGTTTTAAATATTTCATGCAGTTTTCTTAAGGCAGCTCATCTGTCTTGCTAAGCAATAGTCCTTACTTGTCTTTTGACAATGGAAATCACAGTATTCTTTCCCAGTCTCAGCACACTTGGTGCAATTCTTAACGTTAAAATCTGTGATTTTAGGTTATTTCTTCAAAATACATCAGATCACTAAAGGAGCAGACTCTGTGTATACTAGATGCAGTGACATGATTCATTATTAAGTTATTTTGCTCAGTTATTTTGTGTCTAAACTCTGAATCACTACCTGCACTGGACAAAAAAATAAAGCCCTGTGTTTTACCACTGAAATAACAGGCACCAGCAGCTTAAAAAACAACCAAAGCACAACCCAAAGCCTTCACATGTACTGACATTCTCCTCAGTTAAAATTGTACTAAGACTGCGAACAAGTGTAATGTCGACCATCAAATCACTCTTGGGAAGGCATGCCTTCTCTCCCCCACACTACAGGCAACAGCCAGTTTGGAAAGAGAGGCTAATAAAAACCCCTGCAGTAGCCCCTATAATACTGAGCACAGCACACTGGGATGTGCTAACTAATTAACTGGTAGTTATATGCATATGCTATAATAAAATGTTATTATTCTGTTCTACATAATCATATCCATAACATACTTCCCCCAAATACTGCTATGTATAGTCTATCCATATCCATATATATCTGTAGCTGCAGAAGATTTCTCCTTTCTACCAAAAAAAAAAAAAGCATGCATTATTTACTTGCAATTGGGCTAATTTAACATTAGATGCCAGACAAATTCCACATATAATTTCATTAACATTATCCTCATGGAAGAGTAGTCACACTAATGACTTTGCCATGACATGACAATATACAGCTGCAAAGCAAACAGATACTGTGAATATGCACCGTGCTTGGGGGCTGGGAGGGGGAGCTGCTAGCCAGTATGATTACTAACTTTGCCCACAGACACTGGAAAAGAAACATGGCAACAGCAAACCCATCAATATAATATTTATTTCACTGGAAACCCTAAAAGTGACTGGAAAATTACATCAGATTAAATATCAATAGGAGGGAGGATGGAATAATCTAGCAAGAGTTTAATCCTTTTACCTAGTGCTTGTGCACAACACTAACACATTTTATTATTCTAAGCAGCACCTAGAAGGAAAGATCCAGTGAAGGGCATCATCAAATTGCAGCAGAATAATAAAGTTTGCGTGCCTCCGGTAAGAGTTCCTGCTGCATTACCGCTAACTAAAAAGAGGATTCTCCCGCACACATACCTACAAATCTTCAGCCCTCCCACCCTCATTTGCCCATCACGCATTTAACAGAAACAGCTATTTTTAGAAAGGGTGAAATCTCGGCGTACCTTCGAATCAAGTGCTTCCGATGTTCAGCAAGATCATTGCCGAGAGCGAGCGAGCTGCAGTCTACTGAGTCAAATTACAGCCTGGTAGAGAACGGCAGCGGCGGCGGCGGCGGCAGCAGCAGCATCGGTGTGTTTGCACCGCTAGCATTCAGGCTAGAAATGATTCATTAGCTGTCTGCAGGGAGGCAGGGTGAAAAAGAGAGAGCAAGCATCATCGGCCATGCAGCAGCTGCCAGAGCCTATGAAACAGCAGCGCTCGCACACACATACGCACACAAAGATGGCTTTCCCTATTTGCCAGTTTCTCTTTCACATCGTATTAACCCTGGCACAGCAGCAGGGAGCACGGACAGGAGCTGACAAGCAGCAAGTGGGATGGCAGCAAGGATGTGTTTCGGGGCGAGGGGGGGTGTTANTGTGGCCTACTGGCACGAACCAATGAACTGTAAATGTCAGCTGCAATTTTTTTTTCCACTCCCAAGCCTGCCCAATGGAAGGCTTAGAAACTCAAATGCAGAAGGGTATTAAGGCAGATTACCTGGAGCATCCTAACCACTCCGCCTTGCCTCTTCTCAAGAAAACTGTACACAATACATCCACACAAAACTTTGGAGTTCTCTGGAATAGTCAGTACTTTATGCAGAGAATTTCTAGTGGAGTATGAAAGCCACTCCTAGCTTGCCTCCTTTCTGGGGATTAGCTTGGATGCAGGCTGAAGTATTGCATTGTACTCTGAACTCATCTGCCACAAATATTGAGAAAGTATTGTTTTGGTCTGGATGTGCATTTATCTACATTAGTATAAACTGGGTGCCCTGTTTCTATTTCACAATTGCTTTAATAAATCACAAAAAGCTTTACCATAAAGTGCATTAAAGTCATCATTTTGGTTACTCTCTGAGTTGGGGTGTTGTTTTGTTTTGCTGTTTTCTTTTTTAATTGTGTGATTTACCACTTACCAAGAAGTAGTATTCACATATTATCCTTTTGTTAAATGCAGTTTCACTGAAGTGTAGAATATTGCATTATTGCGTTGGTGTTATGTCAACAGTTGGACTTGATGAGCATAGGAGGTCCTTTCCAAGCAAAACAATTTTGTGATTCTACGTATGCAACAACCATCTCCCCAGCAGCTAGAGAGAGAGGCTGCAAGGGAATACAGGCAAAGATTTTAAATAACCCACGTTTTAAAAAAATCTAGCCTTAATCTGGTTTTCCCTCCTGTTTTTTTGTGGTGGTTTTGTTTGTTTGTTTGTTGTTTGGTTGGTTTGGTGGGGGTTTAAATTTGTTTGTTTGTTTGTTTGTTGGGGAGTTTGTGGTTGGGTGTATGGGTTTCATTGTTCTTTTTCTTTCCTTCCCTTTCTCCCCTCCCCTCCC
>VWZE01011591.1:47215-157415 GCA_013396675.1 Eubucco bourcierii
TTGGACTCTGCCCATCTGTCCAGGCAGTCGAGGTCCTGCTGCAGAGCCCTTCTGCCCTCCAACCCATCAACATCAGCCCCCAGCTTGGTGTCATCTGCAAATTTGCTCATGACTGATACGATGCCCTCATCCAGATCAGCAATGAAGATGTTAAAGAGGATGTGGCCCAGCATTGATCCCTGAGGGACACCGCTAGTGCCCAGCCTCCAGCTGGATGTGGCACCATTCACCACCACTCTCTGGACTCGGCTCTCCAACCAGTTCCTAACCCAGCACAGAGTGTTGGCATCCAAGCCACGAGCTGACAGCTTAGCCAGCAGTTTGCTGTGGGGGACAGTGTCAAAGGCCCTGCTGAAGTCCAGGCAGACCACATCCACAGGCCTCCCCACATCCACCAGGCGGGTCACCTGATCACAGAAGCAGATCAGGTTGGAGAGGCAGGATCTGCCCTTCCTAAATCCATGTTGGCTGGACCTGAGCCCTTGGCCATCCCTCAAGTGTGAAGAATTGGCCTCATACCATCCTGCTCAGTCCAGAAGAATTCAAGACTCCTTCTTTTAGGAACGTTTATCTCTCTTTCCTCTGTTCATAGATGTTTAAATGAAATTTTGTAATAGTTGCCCCTCACTCTGTGCTGTCTACGAGCACTGGCAAAGCAGCCTGTTTTTTTTTGCTTTACATAACATTTAATCTTGGGTAACTAAGACCGCTCCCAGTGGGTAAACGGTGACTGAGATCTCTGTTTTTCAAAACATGGTTGCCCTTATTTTCATCCCTTCTCTGCTGATGGTGAGTCAGGCTGTCTCTATTTGGCCAGCACGATGTGGAATTTTGTACCATTTGAGGTGTGGATTTCATACTCGAGAAAAGCTAAACCTTGCAGCACTGAGCAAGAAGCTTTATTTGGAAAAGGAAGTTTGGAGTCTATTCTTTTCTCTAATCAGCCCTCAAAATTATCTAATTACCCACCAGGAGAAAATGGTAGGAGGAAAGAACAACAAAAACAAAGCACATAGAAAGAAAATGTGAATGTGTTCTATTAAAGCAGATAGCTTCTTGGAACTGAAAAGAAACCTTTCATGTAGCTGTCCTGCAGTCACTGTCTGGGAACCAAAGGTGGTCATTAGAGCTGCTCATACTATAAACACAAACCATCTGTCACTCTTGTAGTGGTGACAATTTCTGCTACAGGCCAGGATGCTTGGGAGGAATCCAGAAGTCTTTGCTGAAAAATTAAAGCAATGTCCCCTGCCCCATATTCTCTGCATTTTTCCAGTTTTCATCTGATGTTCCACTGATGGGCACCTGTGATATCGAAGGTGACATTTGAACTGGAAGGGTAATAAATATACACAACAAATGTAAACGTACCTAAGGGGGAAGAGCACAGAGGGCTATATGTAAAGAAACTTACCACACGTGAAATAATCATCCAAGTGTTTTGATCTGAATTAGACATTACATAAATAAAATCAAAATTGTTATGCTAGACTCTGAACAAGATGAGCTCTATAAGCCCAGTTAGTACAGTGGACAAGTATGAATACCTTTTATTCAGTTGACCACTGTACCTGGATAATAAAATGAGATTAAAATATAAACAAATCTGAATGAGCACTTGGCTAGAACCTGAGTTGGTTCCAGGTATAGATAAAGTCAGCAGAGCTCATTGCAATTGATGATGGGGAGAGCAGAAGGGAGATGTTGCTTATTGCCCACAGGAGCAATCTTCACCACAGCAGCAGTTGGCACCAATGCCGTAAACTACTGCCCCTATAAAACCCAAAAGTTCAGACTTGCTCAAATGGGCCTTCTATTTCCTGGCCTTGCTCATATCTTCTTTTCCCCCTTTCTGTTCCTATAGCAAATCTCATGTCCCAAGAGTAGAGAAAGAAATGGGAAAATCATTTTCCCTTCTAAGCTCTTTTCCAAATCACGGAGACCTGTGAAATGTCACTGCCTCGTCCCAAAGCTGTCTGATTTCTCTCGATAAGAGATCATATACATACTAATTTTCTTTTCTTTAAACAGACACTATTTTACAGAAATTCATTTCAGGATATTATTTTCCTTCTTTATGTTACTACGCTGTGTTGTGGCACTGTATATGCCAGTATGCAAGAACAGAACTTTTAAGGTTGCAACAGATGGTAATGAAATAGTTCCCCTTTAATCACAGAAAACATTTTAAAATGAAATTAAAATAATTTCAGAATGACAGGGAAGTCAGCAAGAGCATTTATTTATATCTGTGTAGGAAAAAAAGAATGCTCAATGGAAAAACCAAGAAAAGCACCCTGGCCTACAAGTCTGTGAGTCATTCTGTATTGCACATGCTTGCCTATAGCTTAGCAACCAACTTAGATGAGAAAAAAAACATTGAGAGCAAATATGTCATCTAAAACTTGACAACTCTTCTATATGGGTATGTGAATATTGTTGGATTTAAGGGAAACAGAGACTTTGCCTTTATTTTCTCCAAATTTAATTGAAGTTTACTGTAATTTATGATATTTATAAGGATTAAACAAAATAAATTTGTCTGCTGTAATTAAAAATATATGTCAACACTTGCTAAATTTTATAATCTTGTAATTTTATCTGTTTTCTTTTTAAGACTGATTTGTTCCATGGTTGTATTTGCTTCATATTAGAAGTAAATCAGACCCAAAAATACATCAGGGGAAACTATTTAAATGAGAACTCTAACAAAGCCTTATAAATAGCTTCAAAGTCAAGTGAGCGCAAGTGTGCCCAGCTGTCATCCTTTGGGTCCAAGCAGAACATCAGAGTTTTTCTCTCAGCTTGTCCTGGCATCCACAGTGGGTGACTCTCCAGGACGGATCAAGTCTTCAGGCACAGAGCAAGATTACTGTAACCTAAAATTAGCCTCCTAAATTTGTAACATAGGCTGTCAACTATTCAACTTCATTTCAGAAATGCCAATCACACAGTATTCTGCTAAGCACTTTGAAAGTCTTTTGTAGGAACTTGCCATAGTTCTTGTCATGGTTCTGAACCTAATTTTAGGAGAACTTTTTTTAAATCTTGCCATCAGTAACTATTGAGGAACTGTGCAAATATGTGGTGAGAAAGAACTTTATATGGTAGGAGTAGACTAAATGTACTCTTCTGCACATGCAAATTAATTTAAAAATGAGTGTACCACTGGGTAGGCAGCTTAGGAAGCAGAGACTTTTTTGTGTGTGTGTGTGTGTGTGTGTGTGTGTGGAGCATGAAAAGGAGCTACAATTATTTTAACAATGAATGCCTAAAATGTATGCATTGGGGACCATAACAGTTGCTCGCCACAAACACTGATTTCGCATGTGGGCAATAGAGCTGAAGACAAACCAGGCAAGGTTTTATATAAAACTTTATTTTTTATGCCTTGTGGCAAACCTGGGAGAGATAGAAGCACATACTCAACTAGAATTCTTATGTGAATTATTTGTTAAAGGGATACAAATATTTCCTCAGCAGAAGTGTAAGATACAAGGACAAACTGAAAGGGAAGCCATGGCCTTCTGGGACTATAAGTTGCGTTTTCAAAATCCCGAATCTACAACTCACTTCAGACTTAGCAGGGCATCAAAGTTTACCTGCTAGCAAAAGTTTCACAAGCGTTGGCAGCATAATTACAGCCACAGCACAGTCAAAACACACCATCTTAGTAGCCAAAGGAGCTGTGAAAGCATTATTGACTTTATAGCTCATAAAGAAGCTGTGTTTTGGTTGGGTTTGCTGTCCATGTGCTCTCTGCTTAAAAGAAGTCTCCACCTATTTGGAAGCTGCCTACCAAATAGTAAGATTTTGTTGTTGTTGTTGTTTTTAAACTATTTTGTATATTAGAGGTTCTATAACATGAAGCTTTTTATTCAAAAAGCTTTAGGTAGTTCCTCTATACGGCAAGATTTATATATGTAGATAGATAAATAGATGGAGATATATAGATATAGATATAGATATAGATATAGGTGTAGATATAGATATAGGCATAGGTATAGATATAGATATAGGCATAGGTATAGATATAGATATAGATACAGAGGCAGAGATAGAGATATATACATATACATATACATACACATATACATATACATATACATATAAGCTTGTTTTAAATACTTGTTTATAATCCCACCCCTTCAAAACAAAATTAAACCCAGGCAAGTTTTCAGACATATTCTGGCATCTGCTGAATTGGAAACGGTTACTCACCACATTGTCTTCCTCTTGTTCTTTAGTAAAGGGCTTATCCACTCTTGAAAATGATTGATTTTCCTTAGGGGAGTCCAGTACAGAATAGCCATGATCCAGAATATGACTGATAGCCTTCTTCTGTAATAGAGGGAAACGTAGCTTGAGAGCATTTAAACTCTCTAGAGGGAAACCTAAATTGGCTTCCAGGACTTCTGACTTTTAATAAAGTCAGCCAGCACCATTTCACTAGTTAAACCTTAAAGGTAACAGACATATTACTTGGGTATTTCGCCTTTCCTTTCTTTATGCCTTTGTTTCCGCCTTCCTTTCCAAAAACATTCTTAGCCTGTCTTGCATCTTTCCTTCAAGCTTTGGGGCTGGGAAGGAAATTGCCTTCCACTTTCTGTTCCTAGGGCTTTTCAGAAGCAACCAAGATACATTGTAACAGGTTAAATAACCAGGGCTCAAAGTTACTCTTTTCCTCTAAGGAGTTTTATTGCAAATGAGCAGCCAAAATTCTTTTGAACCTTGGAAGACAGAACTTCTAGAAAGGCAGTGTCCCAAATATTTGGTAGGTATTGTGAGACAACAGGTCCAGCTCCTTAAAAGCAGCAGCATTGTGCCTTTCATTTTGGAGGGCAAGTAGATTTCTGTCAGCATTTACAGGTACTCTACCCAATGGGAACACCGTAGTGGTTTATATCCAGCAATCATCATAGATTGTTCTTACTTTGGTATCTGTTGCAGCTGAATATAATGTCCATACAACAAGGCAGTGTGTGCCAGCTAAAGGCATAGTCACAGATAAGTGAATCTTACAGTTTCAGTCACATTTTACCAGTTTTCCTCCCATCCAAGACTGGGGCAGAGATAAATGCCATTTTCTGAGGCCAGCAATCTAGAAGATTTGTATCAGGTGAAACAAAATGCTGCGCATCAGGACCTAGCAACCTGTTCAGGGGTTTTCTTTAGGAGAATATTAAAGGTAAACTTCTACTGAAATCATACCCTTGATATTTCAAACAATTTCAGAAGAAGGTAATATGATGGTTGCAAGTTTTGACCTCAAAAGGAACTGGTGCTTTCCACCTGCCTTTCTGTTTTGTTCTGAATTACAGGCACAGTGACCCATTTTGAGCAGAAAAAGCCTAGAATAGATTTCAGGAGAAATCTGTACAGAGCATCACCCCAGTCTGTACAGAGAGTCTAATGTCTCTATAGTTGCCCAGGTCAAGAAGGAGGACCTGGGCAACTATAGAGAGATTAGCCTCACCTCCATCCCTGGAAAGGCGAGGAAGGAACTTATCCTCAGCACTGTCTCCAGGCGTATCAAGGACAAGAAGGTCATTAGGAGCAGTCATCATGGTTTTAGCCTGGGTAAGTCATGTTTAACCTGACAGCCTTTGATGAGGACATAACCAGGCAGATAGATGGTGATAGTGCAGTGGATGTGGTTTATCTTGATCTCAGTAAAGCACTTGACACTGTCCCTCACAGCATCCTCACAGCTAAGCTGAGGCAGTGTGGTCTGGACACTTAGTTTCAACAGTATTTTGCAAAAGACTAATTGAAAATCAATCAAAAAGCGATTGAAAGTGTATCTGCAAACAACATGGGAAACATACAAACACCACTGAGTTTGGAAATTCAGTTGTTTTATTGTGAAAGCATATGCAAAAACCAAAGGAGACTGCATGGGAAAATTGAAATTCAAAAAAGAAGAAAGAGACAAGGTCCCTTTCCTGCAGTTAAAAAAAAAAAAAAAAAAAAAAAAAAAAAGCTACACTTTCCAGCAATTCAGTACAGAATCAATGATTCAAGTACAAAAGAAAAATCACTTCCCTTGTCTAAAATCATGAGTCAGGAATTGAGCCACTGAGCCATGTATGTCCAGTTATGACCCTTACATTTAAGTAACAGCTAACAGACACATTAAGAAAAATCACTCTTGTAACACTTGTATAGAGGAATTAAATCTAACCTTCCTGCCTCATTTGAAGAGAGAAAGCAATCATAAGCATGACTGCTCCTCTCCTGCTGAGCACCAGACAGATCTTTCTGTCTAATGTATTCTGAGTTGTCCAGCTGGGACTGAAAAGCTGATGCCTACAGGATACATACTAAAGGATTCAGACTGAAGATGCAAGTTTGCAAAGCTTGTATTGCTTGCTTAATGATGGTGTGAATACTCTTCCTGGCATTCATCTGCAGCCTGTACTTGTCTTGCACACTTCAGAGGACAAAAGATATGCTTTCTGTGGTTTACAGAGAGAAAACATTTGGGGGAATTAGTAGATTTAAATTAGAATTGTGCTCACTGGCACAATGGATTGATGCACAAATTAATAATCTCAGGAATCACAGGTTTAAGCCCACTTCACATGCAGGCCTGAACTAAGACCCTTTGAAGCTAACAGGAGTATTGCTGTGAATGTCAATAACAGAGGTTGCCTCTCCTTCGGCAGACAAAAAGTCCAGCAGAGAAATTAGATTGCTGCAGCTCATCATGTATAGTTCTCAAGCTACACCAGGGGAAGTTTAGACTCAAGGTGAGGAGAAAGTTCTTCACTGAGAGAGTCATTTGCAACTTGAATGGGCTGCCCAGGGAGGTGGTGGAGTCACCGTCCCTGGAGGTGTTCAAGGTGGGTTTGGATGTGGCACTTAGTGCCATGGTCTAGTCTTGAGGTCTGTGGTAATGGGTTGGACTTGATGATCTTTGAAGTCTTTTCAACCTTGGTGATACTGTGATACTGTGATATTTCAGAAGCTCATGTAGCTGTATCTTACTCATAATGACTTGTAGTCCTCCCTACTCTTCAAATACATTATTTTTAGATTTTACTTCATAGCAACCTTAGGAAACCCAAGACTATACTGCTTAGTAAGCCTTTTGAACTTTTAACTTCTGTCATAGCCTAGAAGAGCCCTGTGTTATATAATTTTAATATATCCCAGCACGATTAAAATATTCTCCTCATGCTGCCTCCTTACCTCAAAGGAACAGAAGGTATGTAGGAGATCAGCTGCCCTTTGCAGCATCTCTTGAAGGGAGTGGAAAGATTTCTATAGGAGTTTGATTTGATTCTAAATAAAGGGCCAGCCATACTGGCACAGAAATGGCAAGTTTTCAGACCCTCTCTGACATTAAAGTTTTTCATATCGATTTCTAATCATCATCAGCCATTGTAACCAAGAGAATCATCACTGCAGTCAATGAAGCAATGCTTCATTGGTGTACCAAGGGAAGATCTAGCTAAACAGTGCATCTCCTCAGGGACTATATATTACTTAGGCATTGCTAATGATGTGCTTAAGTAGAATTGTCTATTTTACCAGCAAGTTCAGAGACGTACATGAAAAAGATGTACATGTAAAGGTAACTTACTAAAACACTGAATCTCCTACTCACAAATGAGTAATGCTCTTTTAGGTTTACATTTTGAAACAAAATTAACACGACTCCTGTGCTGGTTTGAGGATAACTAGAATATTTTAACAGAGAAAATTATATTATAGGCTGTGAAAGGAAAACAATGGTGATGTCTACTTTATTCATAGGCTTGCTGAGATGTTTAAGAAAAGAATAAAAAACAAAGATAAGACAGTCGGTCTTGCAGACACTCTTGGGCTGCCTAGCTTCTGGCCTCCTCCTCTCTGCCGAGTAACCTCACTAACCACTTTTCTTCTAATCCCCCGGGCGGATCGTCCAAACTCATCTTGTGCATAAGGTAAACCTTGGGGTGAGGTATAGGGGTGGGGAGAAGGTATAAATGTGGTTGGGAGCCCCTCCTGGGGTCTCTGATTTCTGGGAGGGGTGTTGTGTTTCTGTACTACCTTTAACTTGTATATTTCTGTAAATATTCCTGTATATTGTTTATATATCTGCTTGTACATTGTGCTGAGCTGTAAAAAGAGCTTCATTCCTTAACTTCCAGCTGGCTGAGTCTAGTCTGGGTGATTTTACAAACTGTAGGGGGTGGGTAACTCTCAAACCATCACAACTCCTAAAAAGAAAATAAACTGAGTCAATCTTCACCTCCTAAAAGATAAAACACTAACAGAAACATGACTCGCTTAATGCCTGCATGTTAATTCCATAATAGTGCTCCTAGAAAGCTGTGACTGTCTTTAATAGGCTCAGCTTTATTTCACCCAGATTTTATTTTGTTCCACATCACATTGAAGAAGGTTGAATTTAAAAGTCTCCTATGCCAACTGAAGTGAGGTGGTGATTCTCATGTGACACCTGACACCAAGAATGAGGGACCATCTTTGTGCACTGCAGACAGCTGTGACATTTCGTCTAAACAAAAATGTGCAAAGTAAATACAGGGGAAATTGTAGGGCAATACTCTGAATTATTGAAAGGCTAGCTGTGCAGAACAAACATAATTAAAGGGTCTCGGTATCTTGTAAATAATCATTGTAAATAATGCTTTGGATAATTACTTCATTAGTTCTCAAAACACTGGCTTTTATTCTCCTCTGAGATTCCATGCACTAACTCTACTCTGAATAAATTGCCAAAAGGGAAAATCAAAAGCAGAGCAAGTATGCGAGCTGGAAATGTAATGTGTCCTTGTTGTATAAACTGATTTAAACCCAGGATGTTTTGGATGTATCTATTTATTTATTTATTTGAAGCGAATTTTCAGAAGCTTGAAAGTGTTTGTTTGTAGGTTATGTTACTGCTGTCTTCAGAGTGCTTTCTGATGCAGTTAGAATCTTTTGCTAGTGGCTACATTTATCCACTCAAAGATGGTTGACAGCAGTGTGGATAGAACCAAGATTACTCTATATATCATGGATGACTGTCTTTCTTAACTAAACACACATACTGTCATTTTTCTTCACTACAAATACCATGAGCTAGATTCAGTATTAGAAGAGACTATGCCTCTAAAAGCAAGTGCCTAAACAAAAGGAAAGACAAAGATAGAGAGAATAAATGGACTGAAAATCAAAGACCAGCAATTAGATGGTTCAATAGCTAAGAAAGTCTCCATTTGGAAAAGTGAATAGCTTTTTGCAACAGCATTCTGTGAGTACTGCCAGTAATTAAAGCAATGGCATGAAGAAGCAGGAGATATTTTCCCAAGTCACTTTGTAGCACTGCAGAAGGGTTATGCTTACAGGTCACAGTATTTTAAAAGAGCTTTGCCAAAAGTCCATTAAAGAAATTAAGTAGCGGGAAGAAAATGGAAAGTTTAGCAATCATCCAATCCTTTAGACAGAAAAGGCACAGTAGGCAAATCAGCAGCATTTGAAACTCAGAAAAGAGAATTAAATCACAAAAGTGATTACTGAAATGTTGAAAAAGGAGAGCAGCAGCAACCACAAAGCCTAGAAAGAATGAGATGCTTTGTGGAGATGCATACTTTTAAAAAAGATACCAAACATGTACTGATGTTAGAAGTGAGAAGCAAGTTTTAGAGCACTTAAACTCCTCCTCAAAGAGGCAACTTGGAGATAGTGAATTTATTTAAATTAATGGACAATTATATAAACATTATTTGAGGCTGGAAAGCTAAGTGTTGGTAAATATGCATGACTGGACTGATATGTGCTGTGGTGTATGGCGATGGAAGTAATACACACCAAATAGATCGTATTAGTGAAAAATTCAGAAGCCTGTCTTAGAGAAGTTGCTATGCATAAATCAGTTGCCACCAAAAAAGACTAGCAAAAATGCATCTCAGAAACTGTTTTCCAAATCCTACTGTAATTAGAATTTTTTTAAGGGAAAAATAAAAACAAACCCCAAACAACCAGTAAATAGTACAGGGGAAAGGAATCTTGTCTCTCTGTTTTTTTCAATCACTGTCAGAAGCTGAGTGCTGCTAATTAGGCTGCATGGAAAAAAATAAATACTCAAATCCAATGAAGCATTCTTCTACACTGCCTATTTTTTCCTGCCACGTCAGCTTTTACAAGCAGTTTCCACACGGTGGCACATTGCAGACTGAGCAGTAACCCTGCAGGAGTCCACCTCCATGGGAAGCTGGAAAGTGTTGACTTGCTCTCCTGAAATTTCCAGTTCTCCTCCTTTCCTGCTTTATTACATTGTGGACCACCTAATAAGAGGCTGAGGTACTTCTGTAGTGAATGCATCAACACTGTGAACTTAATAGTGTTTGCTAAACTAGAATCATAGAATGGTAAGGTTGGAAGGGACCTCAAGGATCATCTAGTTCCAACCCCCTGCCATAGGCAGGGACTCCTCCCACTAGTACAGGTTACTCAAGGCCTCATCCAACCTGGCCTTGAACACCTCCAGGGAGGGAGCATCCACAACCACCCTGGGCAACCTCTGCCAGTGCCTCACCACCCTCACTGTAAAGAACTTCACCTCACTGTAAAGAACTATATTCTAATGATTATGTTTTTAAAAGAAACTTATTTCATAGAATCATTAAGGCTGGAAAAGAGCTTTAAGATCATTGAGCCCAACAATAATCCAACTACCATGACCACTAAACTATATCCTGAAGTGCCACATCTACAGCTTCTTCAACACCTCCAGGGATTGTGACTCCACTACCTCTCTGGGCAGCCTGTTCCAATGCCCAACCACTCTTTCAGTAAGTATTTTTTTTCCTGATATCCAGTCTAAACCTCCCTTGGTACAACTGAAGCCAGTTTCCTCTCTATTTCAGTTAGAACAAGTGGATTTGACTATTAACTCCCCATTGGCTTCCTTGTTTGTCAAGTACAGCCACTTCAATCATAGATTATCTACCTGCAGACGCATCTTCATGTGGTACCTTCAGCTGTCAGTACTTCACAGCCAAAATCTAATGCACCAGGACAACTAAGTTCTTTTCCCCCACCTTGTGTTTAGAGAAACACAAGACTTGAATCCTTCTATCTGAGAGCTTGACTTCCACTTAGATTTACAGCAACAATAAGCTAAATTTCTAAGCAAGTCAGACCATCACTTAAATAAATATGCTCATAGCAGATACCTGCAGAGAGAACTTCCAACCCAACTCTCTCATATACGGATGTTCACCATAGGCCCACATTACCATTCAGGAAAGGAGAGAGCTTAAAAAAAAGGGCCAAAGGTTTATTTACAACAAACTGTAAATATTATTATTACACACATATTAATTATTCTATGCCTTCTCATCTGCAAGTCTCCACATCTCCATTCAGAAGTTTTAGCTATAATTCCCTTAACAGACTTCAGTGTTTTGAACATTGGGTAAGACTTTATACAACAGACTCAGAGAAAACCCCCTTGTAACCACAGAAAGTTAATGGTCCTGTGCAGTACAAATAACCTAACCACCAAATGACCCTGTCAAGTATGTATTGAACTTGTCTATTTTCTCGAAGCCTCTATAAAACAACCATGAAGTGTTACATAAACAGCACCTCTGTAGAGTCCATGCTCATTCTGGCATATTCTCTAAACCAAACTGACCTCTGTGCCAGTTCAGTGTTGCCCATTTACTTCCAATTGACAGTAATTGACCCAGCAGTCTCATGCTCTCTCTAATGTAGTGATATAAGAAATGCAATTTGTATGCAAAATAATCCTTCCAACCCATGAAGTCTGCTATATATTGTAAGCTATTTGCATCATAACTTGAACATTTTTTAAGAACTATTTGCTCTTGAACATCAAAATCCTTCTTGCCCCGCTATTTGCAGTAAAATGGATTCAAATACAGCCAGTAAAAGCAATCATCCTTTAAAAAAAAAAAAAAAAAAAAAAAAGGAACAATTATTTTGTAATTACTTACCATATCTATGTATTTTCTTTTGTAAAAACCTTTATTCCAGAAGTACTTCTGTTCTTCAAAACCTAGTTACCAGTGCTTATAAATGCTCTTTTTATTCCAAAATGCTCATTTGTAAGTGCTTTACCACAGGCAGAAGGACTCAGCATGTTTGACAGAAGTGGCTAAAAGAGGCTGCGAATGGCACTACGTAACCCAGCAGCCAATTACTGTACATGACAGAAGGGACTGAGCTGATCCACAGGTGCAAGGGCTGCCCCACTGACTGCAGCTCGAGGAAGAATGCCATGGTTATTTTCGGAAGTTGCATACAGGCCACATGAACACATCAAATCAAATTTAACATTGTGTAACCTTAACCTAAGTCTTTAACCCTCATTCACCACCATGCCCCAAAGAGCTTCAAACCAAATCCCAGATGCAAACTGTTCTCTCAAAGCTAGACTAAGTACCACTGTCTGAAAGGGTGTGTGTGTGGTTAAATAATGTCAGTTTTATAGAGAATAATATCCTTCTTCACAGAGAAGAGTTTCTTCATTTCCCTTGCTCTTCTATTTAAATTTTGTCAATTTTATTATCAGTCTGGTAGCCATCAAAACTCCTCCATTGCCTAGAAATATGTTCTGTTTCACACCACATAGCAAGAAGTAGAAGAGACAGGTAAATTTTTTAAAACACCTTCCCCTTTCCCTTCCCCTCCCCTCCCCTCCCTTTTTATGTTCAGAATAAAATTATGTTTCCATTTGGTTTACTGTTTTTTGCCCCCTTTTCTTTCATTCTCCTTTGATACACAGCTGGCAAATATGTCAATACAAATTCACAAAACATGACACATAGTGCAGTCATCTTGAAATTATGCAAGCATGGATCAGACCAGACACATGACTGAGGTACAGAAACACTATGGCTAAAGAAGACATTTTAAAATAATTTTCTACATCAATATTACCTAAACTTTTTTAATGTTTCTAGTTTCATTTTTTTTCTACATTCAAGCTCCCTGTTGTATACAATAACATAGATTTTCTGTATATATAATATATATAATATGAATTTTGTGTTAGTTTCTGATGTGTTTATTGTAAAATGCAAATGAAAGGTCATGGTTTTCCGAACAAAACAAGAATAAAAAGAGGTAAAATAGTAATGCATTCCTTATTCATCTGCTCCACAGGAAAGGTATTCATGACAAGATCTGTATTACCATTAAATTGTAGCAGTGGGGGTTATTCAGAAATTTGGAACTGTTTAAACTTGGGCTCACCAACTGAAAGACTTGTCCCCTGCCACTCCAGAATCCTGTTAAATGATGAGAATTTGTGTGATGTTTCTATGCTGTTTGTCCACATCCATGAACCAATTCATAGAATCATAGAATGAATCACAGAATAGTTTAGGTTGGAAGGGACCTCGAAGATCATCCAGTTCCAACCCCCTGCCATAGGCAGGGACACCTCCCACTGGTACAAGTCGCTCAAGGCCTCATCCAGCCTGGCCTTGAACACCTCCAGGGAGGGAGCATCCACAACCACCCTGGGCAACCTGTTCCAGTGTCTCACCACCCTCACTGCAAAAAACCTCCTCCTAACATCCAGTTTCAGTCTCCCCTCTGTCAGTTTAAATCCATTCCTCCTTGTCCTGTCCTTACAAGACCTTGTAAATAGTCCCTCCCCAGACCTCCTGTAGGCCCCCTTCAGATACCGGAAGGCTACTCTAAGGTCTCCTGGAAGCCTTCTCCCGGCTGCAGAGCCCCAACTCTTGTAGCCTGTCCTCACAGGAGAGCTGCTTCAGCCCTCTGAGGATCAACATCTCTTTAATTAATGCTGTTGCACTGTTGAAGAAGTTTGTGGAATTACAGATAATCATAAACCCAGGCTAATAACAAGCTTACTTTCTGTTCTAGCTACATTTTTACCAGCACAGAAGGAATATCCTGCTGCTTAATTAACCTGAAAAACCTTGGACAAAATCGAAGATTGCTCTGAAAAAAAAAATCACTATGTTAAAGAAGAGCAACTAGGTGTTGAAGCTGGATAGATTAATTTTAGGTAAGACATAATATGAAGAGATTGAAGTCAGAAAGCATTGCAGAACCACCAGTAATAATGCAGATGATGCATCCCTTTTATGTAGCCAGCATTACACTAAAAAAGGTCTCAGACCTCAGAGAGTTAGGAATTTTTATTCAGCAGTGACTACCTATTTATTATGCCTATCACCTCCAGTAGCATCTTCAGTTGGATCAGTGTATCATCTGAAGATTTCACTGTAGCCCAATGTGAAGACTATGTTGAGGCTGGTTGTCCCCTTGCAGCCCCTCGAAGTCGCCAGGCTGGAGCAAGTGGATGCACCCAAAGTCTGTGACCCTGTGGAAAGCCCATGTTGGAGCAATATCCTGGAAGGACCTGTGCCCTGTGGAGGGAAGCCCAGGCTGGAGTAGGTATGCTGGCAGGACTCATGGCCCCACGCGGGAACCACTCTGGAGCAGTCCGTCGCTAGGAGGACTGTACACATGGAAGGGACCCGCGCTGGAGCCTGGCTCCGACCTCCTTTCAGTAAGGTGTAAAGAGAAACGAGGTCTCCCGTCAGCCTTCTCCAGACTAAAACCCCAGCTCCCTCAGCTGCTCTTCACCAGACCTGAAGCCTTCATCAACTTTGTTGCCCTTCTCTGCACACACTGCAGCCCTTCAGTGTCCTACTCGGAGCGGGAGGGGTGGCGGGAGCAGGCGGAGGCACTGCTGCGGGCACTGCAGCGGGAAGCCAGGCACGGAACAAGAGCACCCGATCCCGCAGCACTGCCCCGGGCACAGCCACTCATGCCTGCTCCCGGCCGGTGCCGTCCAAACCCGCCCCGCCCGCTTATTTTCCGGTAGTGTCGGTCACCGCCGGCTCTTTGCGGCAGCGGAACCGGCCGGAAGACAGGTCGCGGCGGCGGGTCTGGCGGTTGTGGGAGGCCGGGGCCGCTCTGCTGGACCGAGTGAGTGCGGCTCTTTTCCGCGGCTGACGGGGAACCGCGATCCAGTCTTTCGGTGAAAAATGGAAACGCCCTGTTCCAACTGGCGGGCGGACGGCCGGGAAGGAGCGTGGAGGGGGCAGCTCCTCTTACTTTACACAATAAGTATGAGCCCAGCTGGGTTTCTGGCGTTCATCATGCTAAACCGAAGGAAAATCGACATGCAGACACCGCTTCTGCACCTGCTCCCAGCACCTGGTGCTCAGGTAAGGCTTTCGGCACAGGCACGCTGCGGAACAAAGAGTGCCTGGCCCTGCACCCACCCTTATCCTTCAGCCCTAAGGACCCCTCGGGGAAGACAGCCCTGCGGGACTGTTGCAGTCGGAAGTACCGACACTTGTATTGCATTTATTAGAGCAACGTGATACACGGCGAGGGAAGATGAGGGAGAAGGGGCCCCAGAAAGAGTATTTTTTAGTAGTTTTAGGAAATACACTGCCTTTACCAGCCTTATTCAAATACTTAAATATTCATAAAGGTCACAGTAACATCACAAATATAAAAAACAGCCACAGGATACTTAGACAAATTTATTAGTGCATAGGTTAGAGAATTACTCCTCTCCAATATTAACAAGAGGTTCACGTGAAAAACAAGTTTTGTTTTAAAACAAACTCATTGAGGCAGCTACATAACACATATGGAGTGGCCTATTCAAATGTCTGGTTTTAATGGGCAAACTATCACATTATAAATAAAACTTAGCATGATGGGGAGTTGTGGGGTCATTTTAAGTTACTGGCTGTTAAACAGCAGAACTGATGTCCAACCCCTCACACTCTAATTTGTGTCTCTGTATAAATAATAGTTTTAAGTCTAGAAAACTATAGATTAAAAATATATTTCACCTAGAATGAGTAATAAAGCAAGCAGTCTTTCCTTACTTTGCCTGTAAACTTCATCACAAACATCAAGTGAGTGTTCTGGACTTAGAGGTAAAGAAATTTGTTCATTATTGAAGCCAAAATTTTTCAGGCAACTTCTTTATGGCTGACTTGGCAAAAAGATCAATAATTGTATTTGTTTCTGTCTTTCTTTTTTAAAACAAACAAATAAAAAACCAACACAAAAAACCCAAACTAAACCAAGTTCGACATCTGAATAGCTCCAGCACATTCACAGTGTATTTGGACAGCAAAGCAAGAATATTAATATATACAATATAAATTGTAAACTTTGCTCAATTTCATTAAGTGAACAGACTGAATTACAGTTTACTAAGTAACTGATCTCAGACACCGTCAACAAAGCATAGGTTTAAGGATTTTATGCTTTTAGGGTCACGTTATTGAAGTTAACATTGACAAGTATAGCTTTAGAAACTGTGTTTTAAAAAGGCACACAAACCTTCCTCTAATGCTTTTACAGTGTAAATGTATCTACATATCTACATGGATATCCATAAACAATGAGAAGTCAAAAATTCAAGTCGCAAATATTTTACACACAACATACAAAAATAACCTGTAACATAAAATGCAGTTATTTGGTTACAGTTGAAGTCTTTCAGCTTTCGAGTCTTGCAAGCTAGCATTGCAACTGGTGTATAGATACTAAAACACTTCATATATGTTATATAACAAACATTTCATAACAAATCAGTGTCTTAGTTTGTATTACATCTCAGACTGTTCTGAGGGAGTTTATCCCTATATGCTGTATTTGCACATCAACATTAGCAAGCTCCTGAATAAAAAGTCTTGACTTTTAGAGAAAAAGTGTGATTTTTGTCATAAGAACATTAAGTCTAAACTGATCCATCAATTTCCTTTGCACAAAGATTATCTGTAAAATTTTCTGCTCAAGATCAAATTTGGTGCACTTCATTACTGCATTCTTTTACTGGAAATGTTACAATTCCATTTTCATTAAAAAGGCAAGGAAATAAAGTAATTAACCTTAGTCATGTTGTTGGAAGAGAAAGTAACACCACAACTTGGAAAGTGCAAAAATGGCTTTTTCTTCTGAAGTGTAATACAACAGGCAGACAGTTAAATAAGTAGCCTTTCAGGATAAAATATTTTAGCACTTGAAGAAAATTTTGTTAAGTATAAAGCTTAGATAGGTTAAGGTTACTAAATAATTAATACACTTAAAGACAAGGCTACATCTCATTAAAACATTTACCAGAGTTCTAACAAAAGCAGCACTAGTAAGGTACTGAAATTCATTACTGGATTTATATTAACAATAGGAAAAAAGCCAAAACTGTCAGAACTCAAGTCTCTCCACACCCTATTTAAACTGTCTGTAACCCTGAGATATGAAAACGAATCCTAAGTTACTTTTGTTCAAAACAATTTAGAGTAAGTTTCAGTCTTACAAATGTATAGTTTATGATGAAAATCCATACATATCCAACTACATTCTGATATTTGTTTATAAGTAAACATTAAAAGTGATTTTGCTTTTGTTTTTAACCATTAGTGATAGGTCATCATCATGGAACAGTGTAAGGCATCATATATTAAAAAATGTTTGGTTTTCCTGAAGACGTATTTTGGAGTTTCTGAAGGTTCGTAAATTCTTGGAATGTGCTTGCTATGACAGTGTTGTTGCTAGGATAATTCCAAGTATCAGAAGCAATATAGTTACACATATAATTATGAATATCAATTTCTGAAAAAAGAAACAAAACAAAATAAAGAGAGAAAAGTTGAGACTGGAATACACTGTCAGGTATAGAACTGTTTAAACACATGCACGGCAATAGAAAATTAATACTGATATTCCATTTGAGTCTTTGGATTTTCTTTGTAAAGATTAATGACGGGAAATCAAAGCTGTAAGTAATTAACATACATGCAACCATGGTTACTTGACAGGGCTGTAGCATTTCTGCATTTTGCTTCACTGAAACTTACTCCTCGTAGCCAACTACATTACATATAGAAACATGCACTGGTGAACTTTACTTAACTATGTCAAGACTAAGTATAGTTACACTGCTTACTAATGCCCTCCTTGGATAAATATTTGTAGCCTGCTCAAACCTTTGCAACTGCACTTTGCGTAATACAATAAAAAGTTAGTAAAAACATTGTGTAGGTAACAGTTCAGAAGAGCAGCATGGGATAAAAGACATGTTCTATATAAATGCACCAAGCCTGATACTAGGTCAAGTATTTCTGACTATGAGCAAATGATACAGTAAATCCTGTCATCAAAGCTGAGAAGAAACCTTATCAAAGCTAAAAATGTTGATATTAAAAGCATTAGTATGGGAAACTGAATTCCTGATTAGCTGTCTGAAGTTGATAGCTTGCTCATGGTGCTTTGATGTATAGCTTGAAGATACTATACGTAAAAAGCTGAGTTTCCATTGGACTCCAAAGAGTTAATTGCTGTTTTCAGCTTAGCCCCACTAAGTGTTATCTTGACAAGAATGGCAGATTAGTAGAGCAAAAATTTGAATATTGTAAGAATTTTCAAATACATGTTCTAAAATTCTAGTGGGAATCTTTGCAGACTTTCTTTTCCAAATACATTGTTATTTTCCACCACTTTATTTAGTGTAGTATTGATAGCTTTGAAGTAAGAAATTTTAGGATGCTCTGGAAGGCATAATAGCCAACTTCAAAGCTGCAGACATCTTTTATGAAAGCTTTACTTTCAATCACAGAAAACTCCACTTGATTGATTTCCAAGTGTAAGTAGTATTCCATGTCTTATGCAGATTGTTTGCTGATGTGAACTTTCAGTATGATAAAAATAAAAATTCAAAAGGACTGCAAGACAATAATTGGATTTTTTTGCTCTCGTTTCCTTCTGTGTTTATAATTGCATTCTGTAAATTTAGCAATTTACCACTAGATGTCAGTTTTCAGTATTCCCACGCACAGCACTTTCATAGGATGCATAGACAGAGATGATCCACCAATGCATCTCAAGCCTGCCACCCCTTCCCACCCCCCAAATATTAACTGTACAGATATTATGGGTTAGTAGAACAATACAAGTCACCAGAGCAAAACAAGAGCAAAATTAGTTGATTAGTTACTTACTGCCAGACTGGCAGGAAGTCATGCATGCTGAGATTATCCAAGCATCACCGAACACCAACAGACAAACCAATAATTAGAGCAATTATGGCAATCAACACCAATGATACAATGATAATTATCCACATTTTCTGTCAAGAAACAAAGTATTATTATTTTTTTTAATATGAAGCACACTAAGATTTGCTTTTATTTTCAATTTTATACAATAGTTTTTAGATCCACTCTCTTACATTAGTCTCAAGTTGAGATAAATGTATCTGTGTACTCTTGCATGCACACAAATAAGCATCTTTAAACAGTGTTTACAGGTGAACTAGCGTCATTAATACCACTATGGTTATCAAAGATGACAAGACTATTAAGTGGGCTCTTTTGACATTTCTTAAATAATTTCTTTAAAAAATTGGCCACAGGTTATCTTTCTGTAGAGGTACCACTCCATATAAAGATATATTATTATCTCAAATCCAACTCACAATAAAACGCCTCACAAAATTGCACAGCATCTCAAAAGGGAAAATTATAATGTCAGAGGAACACTTCATTCACCCTACAATCATAAAATACAAAAATAAACTACTTGGATTTCAGACTATATTGTTTGGCTTTCTGATGGAAAGACAGATATTTAAACAAAATAAAATTTCCATGCCCATGGAAATGTCTCAATGTTATTTTGAACTCAATTTCTCCACAAACTTGAGTGTCATGGTTTAACATCACACCCTTTCCAGGGTGAAGATCCCCTTCATCCAGTAATTTTTTACAAGAGTACAGAAGGAGTTGTCTGTAAACAGAACAACTACAGACGGAATTCTAAAAGTAAGCCTGCTTCAGCAAAACTGGAAATGTACGTGCTAACATGGTGTTTTAACAGCTACACATCCAGGTAAGTTTAGCAGTGATAAAGATCCAAAAACCTTTAAGGTTAGAGTCTAACTAATTTAAGGTATCATGCTAGTTGATAAGCACCTGTGAATTTTTCTACTAGCATAGTGTATTAATTTTATGTTTTTTACTCTCTGTAACAACAGCTTTTTAAATGGAAAACTGTGAACCCATTCTTATCTACGCATGACTTGTTTCTCTGTATCTGTCCTCTACTGGTAATGTATTTTATTATTAACAAATTAATTCACATTGGAAATTTTCTGATTTCTACTGGATTATGGGGTTGGAAGTTTTTTTGTATCTTTATAAAATCCTTTGGTAAATCTTCCCTTGTCATATGCTAATTTATAACTATGTTCTCTAATCTAATTTTAAATATAACTATAAAAAAGTAAAATGCCTATGTTAATTCAATCTTGAAGGATTGAATACAATGAAATCAACTAAAATTGAAGGTTCACACTGTGCTAACATATTGACTGGCATAATTAGAGAAAGATAGCATACCCTTCGTGCTTTACTTTGATATTTTACTGCCTTTTTTGTCTCTTCTTTTGCATGTTCCACATAATCTGTTGCATTCATCACATTCTTTTCTATGTTGTTGATCATTTCACCCTTAAAACGAAATTTTGAAAGTAAAAACAAAAAAAATATTATTAGAATTCATGGATCCTTGTTTAATGAACCTAAGAGATGAAAGGCTAAAAACCATCAACAGTTATTTTAAACAAATGAATCATGTACATATTAGTGGCTGGCATTTTTTTCTACTTTGATGTGAAAATGATAAAGGGAATGAGAAGCAAGGGCTCAAAGTTTTAACCAAACAAGGAACCTTCATGGGCAGGACAAGCACATTTCTCTTTTTTGCAGGAAAAATACTGAACATTTGGTAACATATCTTTGAATGCAAGATATGTTTTAACAGCTAAAACTAAACTGACACACTAGAGAGATCAGATATCCCTGACGTGCCTGAAAGTGGGAAAGGATACTGACTACTTTGACACAAGGTTCAACAGTTATCTAAGAAAATGCACACATGTAACAGAACTTCAAAAGCTACTCAAAACTGAGGGTTTAGAATGACAATACATAACAAATTTAAATTAATTATGATAAATGAAATTTGATAATGAAATGGAGGATTGGTGAAAAGTTACAGTAAGTCTATTACCTGTGTTTCTGTCCATCAGAAGAAATAAGCAGCAGTAAACAGCAAAGCATTAAAGAATGATGCACAAAGTAACTTTTGTTTCTTTCTAATTCAGAAGAAAAGTGCTAACAAATTGTCTTGGAAATACCTAGTTTCAGAGCAATTTCTAGGACTTCTAGAACGAATCCCAATTAAAAAAGAAAATCCTTTTCAGAAAATTTCCTGAATATTATTCTTTTCACTTTCCTTCAAAGTGAAAGAATTTCAAGAACAGAAGTTAAAAAATAATTTTGTAAGATAACTGGTATGCAAGGACTACAAAGAGAATGAATTTATGGACATGTCAAGAATACATGTCTTATGAATATAAAAAACAACTCGAATGACCTGCCAATCGCTTTACATTCATGCTAATTATAGTAGTAGCTGTACTTTGTCTTATGTGCAAGTTAGCTGTACTTTGTCTTATGTGCAAGGTGCACATCCTAACGTACATTTTATTCTACCACAAGTCTGTGAAAACTCCAGATTCCCAAGATATAAGCCAACATTCCACATTCCAGGAGAGAGCCATTTTAAAACATGCTCAAAATGTTCAAGCATGCTGCAATACAAACATATTGAAGAAAACATTAAATATACTGAAACTCTATGCTTACTCATAGTATATACTTCAAGTACATCTACATTGTACATTTATCTAAAACAAAACACCTTTAGTGATTAACTTTCATATATTCTAATAACAATTAAGAACACTAAGTCTGTATTATCTGAATATAATAGATAGTTCCTGCATACCTCAATGAGGAAGACTGGATTTAAAAAAAAAAAAAAAAAAAAAAAATAAAAAAAATTACATATTTGAATTGGTTCATTTACCTGTGTCTCCACAAACATTGCCATGTCCATAAACATTTCATGTAGTTCCCGTATGCTAGATTCCAGTTTCATAATATCCTTGTGACGTGACTCAATTTCATTCAGAGCTTGCCTAGTTATTTGAGAGTCTGATATAATCTTGAAGAGGATGAAAAAAAAAAAAGATATGGACATAAGTAAGAATGTGCTGACACACTCTCTAAACAGCAGAAGCAGTAGAATAGAAGAGACATAACAGGGCCAGAAATACATACATCAGAAGTGAAAATTGAAGGATTACCGCTCTCTAACATTTCTTCCAGTTCCTCATCAGTGGTGGTCTTTCCAGCTAGGACAAAAACAACAGTACTTCACATACCATCACTTACACATTATTGAACATAGAATGTTACCATATGAGAAGGATGACAGCTCAAAGCAAACTCTTGCATTGAGCGTTTTTCAGGGTAAAAAAATATTCTGCATACATACAGAAATGAACAACCTGGTTGGCAGCTTGGTTGTTGTTGTTGGGTTTTTTGTTTGGTTGGTTTGGTTTTTGGGGTGGTGGTGTCTTGTTTGAAGAGTTTGATCGGAAATACAATATACATATGAACCTTTTTAAATGGAGTGCTCTTCACAAGGAAGAGCTTGAGATAGAGTATTTACATAACATTCAATATTTACCTCTTCAGTCATATCACAGTGGCGCCTAATTTACTCACTTCCCATCAGTGAGCGGGGCAATACAATCTTTATACAAAGTAGATTTCACCAATGACATTTATATTCCATGTGGAGAAGATGACTACCTATAATGGATCTTCACTTCTACTTTTCATAATACCTTTAGAAATCAATGCAGTTTATTACTTCATGTTTAAACAAACTGAATCCTATCGATCACACTGCTATGACCACTGCAAATGCGAGCTACACACTGTGCTGGTTTGAGGCTAATTGGAATATTTTAATGGAGAAACTTACACTATAGGCTGTGAAAGGAAAACATCATGATGTCTACTTCACTCATACGCTTGCTGGAGAATTGTTTGGGAACACTAACCAAAACAATTGATAAGTCAGTTGCTCTCTGTCGCTTGCTTGAGCAGGAGCTGCTGGTGGGATCTAGCAGCTTCTGGGCTCTGGCTCCTCTGCTGATTAATCCTCACTAACCACTTTTTTCTTCTAACCCCCCTGGCTGATCCTCCTAATTTACCTTGCACGTAAGGCAAACCTTGGGGTAAGGTACAGGGGTGGGGAGAAGGTTGAAGGGTGGTTGGGAGCCCCTCCTGGGGTCTCTGATTTCTGGGAGGGGAGTTGTGTTGCTGTATTACCTTTTACTTGTATATTTCTGTAAATATTGTGTATATAGTGTAAATATCTGCTGTACATTGTGCAAAGCTGTAAATATAGCTTCATCATTTAACTTCCAGACGACTGAGTGCTAGTCTGGGTCATTTTACAAAGTGTGGGGGGTGGGTAACTCCCAAACCTTCACACACACCACATTCAAGTGATTTGTATTGTACAGTTTTAAAAAATAAATATCAAGTTCCTGTCCTTCCTATGGAAAATCTGAAGTAACTTAACAATTGTGTCCTATCATTTGAAAGTTACAGTTTGAATATTACTCTCTGATGTTATTACCTACAAATGCTGTATAACCTGCCATCACATTTTTAGTGATGAGGAAAAGCTAAGGGCTCTAATTGGGTAATAACAGCATTAACTTAAAAGAACCAGGTTCTGAGGTATCAGGGTCCCTTCCCTCAAATGTATAGGCAAAGAAGAATGTAACTTTAGTGAAATGCTGAATGAAACCATTAGCTCGAAAGGTTAGTGACAAAATTGAGAAGCACATGAAAACCAGTTGTCTTACAACTTTTAAACTGTCCTGTGTGCATTTCGTATTCAATATATGTGTTTGTTTTTAGAAGATGTTCAGAAAGGCTTTTTAATGCCTTTGGGGTTTTTTTTAAGACATCTTCTGAGGCAGATGCTGTAATTCAGAGTAGACTCAGGTACCTTTCTGAATACTCCTCATAATAATCAATGATGAATTAAGTCAAATATGAGTCAGTCAACAAATTATTAGTACATATAATGGCACCACTGATCTCACGTAAGCTGAATTTAACAAATGCTCTTCTTGACAAAACCAGCACAGTGCAAAAAAAGCTGCCCTGTTTAAGATGTTAATTTTTAAATAGCTTTTAATAACATTCCCATCATCAGAATACAGCTCTTCTTAATGCCTTCTTTTTAAAAAGGAGTTTGTAACATTGAAAATAAATATAACACAGGATAAAGGTATTATCTTTAATAAATTTCAACATCAAAAAATACAGTGAGTTTTCTTTGGTTTTCTTCACAGCTGCTCTGAAGAGCAGCATCAAAGATTAATATGCTAAAATATATTGTCCCCCCTTATGTGATTCAAAGATGTGTTCAACATGTGCAATGTTTTGTCTCATCTTTAAGCAGTAAGAAACAAGGGAGGTACTAACAACACAATTGATATTTTTTTAAGAAGCATATTCAGGTCACTTACTTATCTCTAACTGTCTCTGTATCCGACCTTTGCTGCGTTCTCGAAAGAGTGTTTGGGTCTCGTTGTATTCCGTCATGACCTCCACAAACTTGTGAGCTAATACAGAGTGCTGTTTTTCAAGGATTTAAAAATGTGGAACAGAAACATTTATTGATTTTTTGTTTTGGTTTCGGATACAGCAAATACTACTGCACAACAACTGAAAGTGGTATTTCTACTCCAGCAAAACAGAATATGAAGTTCTGAAAGTACTTCAGAAAAGTCAAACTCATTCTAGGATTTACTAGAATCCTTTTATTTTCTTTAAGCTTATCAAGTGATCATACCTGTGTTTTTCTTATCCTGAGGTCCACTGATGTCCGATTAGTATTTTCACCCTGATCAAAACTTTGTTCAATAGCTAGGAACAACACATACATATGATTCAATATTCAGTATAATTACTTAATAGTATTGCTCAGTTACTTTGTAAATCCTATTCATTACTACCTTCATGTACAAGCTCCCCATAGACACCTTTTAACATTCTGGAGAGTGGCAGTGATAGATACACATCAACTTAAAATCATTTTGATAGTTGGTAGAGAACTTAAAACACAGTAATTACTTTGATACTCATAGCAGTCACACCACTGACTAAGGGAGAATTTCAAAAAGTGTAAGAAAATAGGTTACTCTTACAGCTTAAACAATAAACATCATACACTAGTGTTTATGGAAGGACAAATGTACATAGTAATTGTAATATAGTAATGATAAAACACTCAGTATGTTTCAAAACCTGTATTTCAGCAAGTAAGACAACTCACAGGAGAAAGCCAAAGTAAAATTAACTAGTCTGAACTGAAAATAGGAGCTCCAAAGCAATTCCATTTGTAGACACTTATGCCATTAAGATTGTATTTTTGAAGTTCAAGTTAATCTTCTTCCAAAACACCATGAGCACCACCCAGTATTTTGGTTGCAGAATACATTTGGACAGAGAGGAATTACATTGCATTGCAATTTCCTAGGTTTTATCTGAAATCAAGCAATCAACATCAACTTCCACACACTACTAGGCTATGCTAAGACCTGGTATTTATCAGCAATGAAGCTTGCCAAGGAGGAATTAAGTAGTGGATGATAGTGTACTGATATGGGCTGCACATTAGTTGGGAAGTTCTCTCTCCTCTTTAAAAGCTGTACTTTACAATTTAGCATATTTTAGGCTTTAAGAGTTCAGCTGCAATGCATTAGGTTTGTAACATGGCTACCATCCTGAATCATTCCAAGTGACAGTAATTTTCTTTCTCCTCACAACTTACCCTTTAACCTGGCTCGGACTTTATTAGCAATCCTCTTTATTTCCTCATTTAATTCTTCAAGTTCTTCCTTTGTTCCTTAAAAAAAAAAAAAAAAAAAAAAAAGCCCAAAACACCAAACAAAAACCATTTTTTTAGAACTGTTAATGATTGATAATCATAACCTAGCAATCATCTACAACTCTACCTTGCAATCTCCTAACTCTATTCAGTATAACCATGCAGAGAAATTTTATATACTTCCAAGTACTTAGAATATGATTTTTATAACAGCCTACCAGCAGATTCCTGCTTCTTACTATAGGCTTTTACACTTGGAAAATGTTATCACCAATTAAACCAGGTGGTAAAATTATTCTGTTTTTATTTCAGATTTTCAGGGTAATATTCATTTGTTGATCAAACTAAAGTTCTTTGGAATCTATCAAGTGAAAATACAAATGTATCTCACATATTTTTAGCTCTGTTGTTTATCATGGACATTTATTGAACATAATTGTAATAGGCACACCCTGTATCCGTTAAAGAATACTATCCAGAGTACTCACACAGATCTTAGCATTATTTGGTTTATTGCAGACACTAAATTTACAAAAGACATTACTTACAAGCAATGTCATAGTCCTACACAATTCAAATGCTTTATTAAGCACAAATTTTAGCACAAACACAGGCTGATAGAAGCTGAGACCACAGATTTTAAACATTCAGATCAACTCTTATTAAACCTGAGATTGCTAAGACAAAAAGCAGTCTGCAAAATCATTTGTGAAAATACCACCATATGCCTGTCCATAAACAAGGAAGATGGGGGAAAAGAAAAACTAACATTCGAAGTTCAGTTTTCGTCAAGAAAATAAATGTTGAGCTAGTACTGCAATATTCCACAAAAACATTAGGCAGTGTTTTCTTCCTATTTTCTTAAACGCTGCCTACAAACCCAGGCATGTCTTGAGCTAAGAACTGCTGAGAACAGAGTAGGATACACATTTCTGGCAAACTTCTCTAAACTTTCAAGTTCGCTGTTCAGAAATCACATCATCACTGTCAGCTCTGGGGTTACAGCCTCCAAAAATAGTGCTTCAGCATGGGACTCTAATTACTGCTGAAGCAGCTGGTTGCAGCTTTAGTGTTAGGATCTTGCCCTGACTAAAGAGAAGATGATGGTTCTATTGCATGGGCTTCAGCTGACAATTTTGACATTTTTACAGATTAAAAGAAATGCAACTACCCTCTTAAGTTTCTGAAGACACAATCAACTTAAGGAATTTTGGTCTAGCAGAGGTTTGAATCATGCAAGAAATAGTCTGAAAATGTATTTACTCAAATGAGACTTAAAAGACGTATTAAAAAGCAAATTAAAATATTAATATTAAACATGGAAACACTTAAATAAATACATTGTGCTCAATTTTGCATTCCGAACACCCGACGTTCTACTCCTACGGATAGCTAAAGCAAAAAAAAAAAAAGTATTTCAGACTATCTTGCCACACATCTGATTTCTATGAAAAGCAATACTCACTTCCTTCAGGATTTGGTGCTGACAGGATAATGCTGTGCTGCTTCTTCACTTCTTCCACATTTTGTGCTATTTTTGCTATGTTATTTCTAAGTTCCTCAACCTAGAGAAAGAGAAATATCACTATGAACACATTACAGCTATTTAAGGCAATGACTTAAAAAAAATTTGATAATAAAAATTGTAAAGTATTTCATTGCAACGTCTGTAAGTAGTTGACAGAAATCCCAGCAGAAATAATAATATTTAAACAGCTTGCACTATTTTATTATTATTGTTATAGACATTTAAAAGGCACAGAGAGAAACCTGTCAAGTCTTTAATGAAAAATATAACTTTACCTGTTGGAAGAAGTCATCCATAAAATGGTCTTTTTCAATAATAACTGTCTCTCCATCTTCATTTCCTTTACCCTGTAAAGGGCAACAAAACAAAATCTATGAAATAAACTCAGAATGTTACTCTGAAACAATGACTTTATTCACAGTGCTGCCACTGCACACAGATTTTTGCCAAACGTATGTAAAGTCAAAAATTAAGTTTTGCTTTTCTGAGGACTGGAATCTAAAAACAACTAAACAGAAGTCCAAAAAAAGTCACCTGACTACCACGAAGTTCTTTATACTAAGGCATGAACTCCTGTAAACTTAAGGGCAGAACCAACCCTCAAGTGATGTCAGTTTTCATTACCTGTCATAAAAATTATTAAAACACATTTTAGTATATGACTGTTCTCTCATAGCATAAAGATATTTCCACGCAGAGTTCCACATAAGAACTCAAAGAAATACTAGGAGAGATGCTGATGACTGCCATGTGATGTAATAAGCTAAAACAAAAATGAAATGAAAGCTAGAACAAAAAGCTATCAACATCTGCTTACTAGTTTTGCCCTCAGGTGTTTTCAAGGCTGCTGCTGCACACCAATTGAGACATAATTACACTACACTAAACTATACATGCATTACATAATGGATCAACTCTTAGAATAGCAGCCAAGGAGGCAGAAGCTCGAGTTGACAGGTTCTCACAGATCTCCAGGGCACATGTTCCCACAGTCACACTTCCCTAAACCTTCGGCCAGGCCAGAATACATGGATCTTGACAGGAAATGAGATTCAAATTTTATCAAAGCGGAAGAGAGAATTAACATCACACAAAAGCAAAGCTTCAACTTGCATTTCTCTAGTTCCCTCTGTACAGTACAGACTGCTTGAACTGCATTAAGGCAAATTTAGAACATAATATTGTTGTACCATACAGTCAATGGTTTATCTGTTAGAAAAAGCAAACCACAAGATAGGTATCATTAAGGGACTTTCACATTCAGGATTCTTTTTTTTTTTTTTTTTTTCTTACAAGTCCCTCTGCCTTTGACTTTCTAATACCTACTTTCTGCTCCTATACCCTGAACCTATCACCCAGTAAGTCCTTTTTTTCCTGGTTTTATTATATTATGTGAGATACCTATTATTTGAACGACTTTTGCAATTTAATCCAATGTCAAACAATGCTATTATTTAATAAAGGTATTCTCAATGAAGATTTATGCATAAAAAGTAAAAGCACTCCAAATCTTCAAGGAAAGCAACAGTTCCTTTCCTGTAAATTCAGGGACTGCATAAAGCCCCGTGATGGCGTTTGTAAGAAAACACTGGGTTTTAATGCTCAGGGGAAATCATTATGCCACAACTGAAATAAAGAAATTAAGATGTTCTGTCTCCTGGATCATCCTCCAATCACTTTAGTGCTATGTGTCATTAAAGACTTTTTGTAGTTACTCATTTTGAGGAGACAATTGCTAGAACTCAATTTTAAAGGTGTCTCTAAGAGTCTTGCTTAATACTGTGCCCAAATGAAGTCATCGAACCTCTACCCATTCCAGAGACTGCAGTGCTACAAAGCTACCAGTTCTAAGTTAGTATTTGAATGAGCTACACTTTAAAGATTAAATTTCTTCATCTATGTAAAGGAACACTTTCTATCTGTTTATAATCAGATCTTAACTGAACTAAAAATGGTGAAAATAGCATCAGCTAAGTGAATCAGTATGCCAGTTTCTGGTTTTGTCAGAAGATCTCAGTGAAGTGTTAAAGACTTGAGAGAATCTTAAGCAAGTGGAAGTTCAGTTTGTGCACTGGGCTGAAGGAAAGATTTACCCACCATGCAGTTTCACGTTCCATTTCACTTTCACAGTTGGTTGCAATGACACCATTGACAGATCAACTTACTGCTTACAATTTGTGAAAGGACAGCCTAACACGGACATCATCACCTGAGACAGTTGATGACTTGTCAACCTCCGCTCCCCATGTTCTTAAATCACCACTTACCTAAACTATAGCTTATTGGTTAACTCTAACTTCATCAATGCACCTTCTTTTGAGAAACATGCAAGTCAAGCAAGAGCTTGCTTTTATCATCAAGACCTTATCTCCCCAGTATAAGCATTATCACAAAAAACACATAAAAACTTTCACGTCAACGCCAAAAGCAATCTAATGATGTCTGTTTGCAGCTCATACCTTGACCTTGGCACTGCAAGTCCAGGCCATACAACTCCATAAACATTGATAGACTTATAAAATGTATACAGATCACTCAGAAGTTGGTTTACACGACAACGCAAATATTCAGACATTGTAATTCCTCAGCTACATGCAGGAACTAGCTTGATGGTTTATGAAACTTTTGACATGTCCTATACCTTACAGAATAATTCCAGCTTGAGGTATCTTACTAAATTAATTATTGACCTTTGAAAATTAAACCAGTTTTTCAACTAAAACCATAAGGACTACTAGTCCTTGGAACTTCATTCAAGGTTAGTTATTTCTCAGTCCAGACCACATGTGTTCCCCCAGAAGGCTAGAACTGACGACCATCAATCTCAATGCATCATACCTAAGGAGTGGACTGCAGAATAGTTCTGTTTCTTCTTAAAGCATCAGTGTTTCATTAATTCTTTTCTATCAGAGTAGCTAAGGAGGACTTACAGAGGGCCAAGGAGGTATGTCAGGCAGCTTTGGCAAATCAATCATTAACATGCATTTAGTGGCAATATTTACAACCAGAAAAAAAAATCATAGGGTGACTGTCTATAAGAAATTGCTTTATTCTGTTTTGACAGGGAAAACATAGAGGTCATCTTCAGAAAATTCTGTGTTTGAACAAAGACTAACATAAGAGCTTAGCTCAGGAAAAAATGAACTCAGTAACGTTTCCTTCCTTCTGAAAAGGTTCCTTGCACATTTTTTTCCATCCCACCCAATTCTACCAATTTTAACTTCTGTGCCTTTGCAGTTCTTTGCTTATTCCTACAGAGTTCTGAGGGCACCAAGTGAATGCACAGGACATAGTTTATAAAAACCCCAATGCATTTCAGTTCTAGTCCTTTTTTTTTTTTTTTAAAAAAAAAAAAGATGACAAAAGCAAAAGCTACAATCAAATACAAATGTATCTTTCAAAGGTTATGTCTAATACAGCCTCGGTAACACTCAAGAAATATAAAAAGCCTATTTTTAAAATGATTAATCAAGTAAGAGAAATGGATGACAACTGACAGCTCTTCCTTTTGAGTCATATGAACAATACACCCTGAACCCAAGATCTAAAATACCAGGTTTAGGCAGAGACGGTTAACATATTCTTGAATGGCTTACACCTTGTTATTAAATCATTCAAGATTAAAAAAAAAAAGTTTCAATGAGTTTTATTTGCAGACCTTTGAAAGGACATCTGTTTTTAGTCCAATACTAGCTAAATGTGCTGAACTGAGTGTCTGAACACAGATCCTACAGCTCTTTTTAAGCCATTTTAAGCCGGACTCGTATCAGTGGCAAACCACTGAAGGCTGGGAAAATATTCTACACAATCATTGCTATGTACTTGCCCTGTTGTTTTTTCTTCAATAAATAGCTACCATCAACAACTACCAAAAACATCACATTGGCTCAGACAGAACCTTTTATTCTTGTTTTAATTTTACACTCATTTGTGTTCAAAATTACTAAAGGCAGTCTGGGCATGATCAACTGTCCAATTAATTATATTGAAGGACAATTCAAAGAGATGAAAGAGAAGTTCATTTTGGCCTTCTTAGAATAAAATAATTAAAATAATCCCCTGAAAGTGGACAAATACAATTATGGTTGCTATCTTCTGAAAAAAAAACATATATAAGACCTTTTCTAGCTAGAAAATAAGAGGAAGCAACTTTATTTTCCATTATTCATCATTTTCCCGTGGTGCCCAGTGGCAAGACGTAACGGGCACAAAACTGAACATAGGAAGGTCCATCTAAACATGTGGAGAAACTTCTTTACTTCTTTACTTTCAGGACAGTAAAGCATTGGAACAGGCTGCCCAGAGAGGTGGTGGAATCTCCATCACTGGAGTCACTCAAAACCCTCCTTGATGCTGTCCTGTGCAACCTGCCCTACTGTTGCTGCCCTACAGCTTGGACATGTTTAGAAACAGGAAAAGGGAANGGTGAATCTGCTCTGGCAGTGACGTCTGACTAGAGATCATGTCCAGAGGTTCCTTCCAACACCTATCATCCTGTGATTTTACAGATAGAGAAAATTATGTCGACGAACATAAGCACTTCAGGGATACTGACCATTGTGTTTCAAGTAGAAGCATGCTACAGCAATGTTTCCATTAAAGAAGTACCTTGCTGCAGTATAGTAATATTAGATGCCAAACACTGAATCTGGCTTTAAAACTCTACATACAGTTTTTTAAAAAACTTTAAACAATATTTAAAAGGGGGAAGGAGCAGGGTTTGTTGAGAGCTTTTTTAACTAAAAAAAAACCCCAAATGTACAGGAGAACACTGCTGCTTCTCCTAAGATGAATGAAGTCTACCTGTTCAGGATTATAAATTAAAAAGCAAATTCAGATCATTGTTGCTGCTCAATCTTTCTGGGAAGTATGCATGAAACCTGGCATGTGTTCCTACAGCTTGGACATGTTTAGAAACAGGAAAAGGGAAGCACACCTGAAAGAATGACACATTTCCTTGGAATAACTCCAAAACATCTTTCCAGGTAAAGATGTAACCTAATCATGCAAAACCTTTTCAGATGTTAAATCATCCTTCTGAAAAGGAAGACAAAGAGACCGGCAATTCCATCTCTAAGTAATGGAGCTTCCGAAATGTTGTTGATGGGTTTTGTGATTTTTTAGGGGGTTTTTTTGTCTTTTTTTTTTTCAATGATCCAGAGGATACAAACTTGTAAGATGAACAAGCCCCAAACCTACATGCAGCTCAGGCCAACTTTTACAAATGTGGTGTCCTACAACTACCACATGAACTCCTCCGTGTTCTTTACATCCATTTCTTTACAAGAAAAAAAAAAATCTCCTTTTATTTTAAGCAAGCCATATCCTGTTGAAGACGGCCATGATGGTACCTCCCTTCAACTCTCACTTCTTTTTTAGGATACTGCTTTCGAAGCATAAATAAAGGAAAGGAAAAGATCACATAAACATATCCAGCTACCATTTTGTAAACACACGGAAAATAAAACCTGCAGACAGCTTTATCCATTCGTCATTGGCTGAACGGCCAGTCCGAAAACAAAATTACTCTCCGGTTTGTCACTGCAAACGCTAAGGTTTGAAACGCGCTAGAGGTCAGGAGGAAGCGGGGGGGAGGTGATCTATAAAAACCGGAGCAGCTTGAACTTTGCTGCCAGATACATGGGCTCGCCGCGCCTCCCTGGCTCTTGGGAGGAAGCCATCCTCCGTTCCCGGCAGGGAGCGGGAAAACAGTCCCAGCGCGACAGGCGGAGACCTCCGTCCCCTCAGGGACGCGGCCGAGGAGTTGGCTTCGCGGTCCCGCAGCAGAACATCAGCCTTCCCGCTGCTGACCGTTAGCTCAGGCGGCGACAAGGGCCCGCACGGCCCTTGCACCGTCTTCGTCCCCTCCCACCCCCTCCTCCCCTCAGCCCACCGTTCCCCTTTCTCAGGAGCCTCCCCTCTCGCCCCATCGCTCCCGACCTGCCCCGAGTCCTCACCCTCACCTCTGCCAGGTCGGCAAGCCTGTCCTTCATCCCTGCAGCTGCTCAGCCCCTCCCCGAGACTCCCCCGGCTGCTGTTCTTCGCTAGCTGCCGCGGGCCGCCCGCGCCCGCCGCCGCCGGGGCCGCCTCCCGTCACTCGCTCGGTCCCCGCTCGGCCAGGCGCTGCTGACGGGCCGGGCCGGGCCGCGACACCTCCCCGCTCTCCTTCCGTGATGCGAGGGTCAGCGGCCACGCCTCTCCCCCCTGTCCAATGTCACAGCAACCCCGGGCCGCGCCGCGCATGCGGAGAGAGGGGTAAGGCCGGGAATACGGAACGGGCGGGCGCGGCAATTGTTCCCTTGGGAGCTTGCCTCGCGTTGCTGGCGTCACGGCCGGGCCGCCTGCGCGGGTAGTAACAGGCTGTGCCACGGCCGTGAGGTAATTCTTCAGCTGCGCCCGGGTTCCTCCGCTCGTCGGCGGGGCAGGCTCCGTAAGGGGTCAGAGAGTTCCGGCTGCTGCTATGAGGCAGCATGCGAGAGGATCCAGGAAGGTTCGGCTGAGCAGAGCATTGCCACAGCAGTGTTTAGGAGGGGCGCTTCAAAAGGGATAAATATGTTGGAGAACTCAGGTATCAGTAGTCTCTTCATGAAACCTAGAGGCAGACATGTTTTACTTGGTGACAAAAATGAAGAAAGTTTTTATTTGATTTTGCTACTTTATGATCCATTTTAACTACCCATGCTGAAAGCGACTATTTCCTCTTCAAACCTTTTAGTATAATTTCATGTGTTGCCTTGAACACCAGTGTGCAGATCTCCACTCCTGTCTGAGCTCCTATTCTGGAGACATTTCTGCAATCACTGCTTTTAACTGGCAAGTGCAATTATCTTCCTTTTTGTACCTTGCCTGTACGTATGCTTGCTACATGTACCATAGAATCACAGAATACTAGGGGCTGAAATTAACTTGGAAATATCATCTAGTCCAACCCCTTTGCCAGAGCAGGATCACCTAGAGCAGATTATACAGGAATGCATCCAGGCAGGTCTTGAATATCTCGAGAGAGGGAGACTCCACAACCGACTGGTCAGCCTGTTCCGCTGTTCTGTCCTCTCACAGTGAAAAAAATTTTCCTCATGTTTACATGGAACTTCCTATGCCTCAATTTCCACCCACTGCCCCTTGTCCTGCCATTGGGCATCACTGAGCATCTCTTGGCACCTGCCTTCTCTTGGCACTCACCCTTTACATATTTATAGACATTAATGAGGTCACCCCTCAGTCTCCTTCAAACAACAGAGCTCCGGCTCCCTCAGTCTCTCCTCCCAAAGAACATGTTCCACTTCCTTAATCATTTTTGTGGCTCTGCACTGGACTCTTTCAAGCAGTTTCCAGTCCTTCTTGAATGAAGGGACTCAGAACTGAACACAATATTTCAGATGTGGCCCCACCAGGGCAGAGTAGAAGAGGAGGAGAACCTCTCTCAATCTACTAATCACAGCCTTGTAACACAACCCAGAATGGCACTGGCCTTCCTGGGCACAAGAGGTGGCTCATGGTCAACATTCCATCCACCAGGACCTTCATTTACAGTTTACAAAATTACATTATACTAATACAGCAGTTATATTCGAATGCATTCTGTTTATCTCCAGTGTTACTTTCTCTACCAGACCTCATTTGTGCCTTCAAACACTTTTATTTTGTAAGGGCTACTGTTGACTTCATGAATTTATCTGCAGCAATGAGTTGTTAATTTTGTTTAAAGTTGACCTGAGTTAAGATATAGGAAATTTAAAGACCTTTTAAAAGAAGTAATTATTCTGCTGATTGCTTAGTGATATGTTATGGACATCTTAACAATGATCTAGCACGGCTGATGGGTGCTTGGAAGTGTTTTGTTGCCATTGCTGAATGGGCTTATTTGGAGTAGGTGTTTTGTGGATCCTCTGAACTGAACACCTACTTATCTACGATGATAAAACAGATGATAAAACCTGGATATCACATAGAAACTCATCTTCTTCATAACTAACTATTTGCCAGAAGGTCAAATGCTATTATAGGGAACCTTTTAATTAGAAATCTGTTTTATTTATTTCAAATTGACATATGACTAAAGATACTGTTAGCATTTTGTTTGCAGGAAGTAAAATGTGGTTTACTGATAAATTTGTAACACTAACGAGAAATTTCTAAAGCACATTGCGTCTACGCACAATTACAGACTGCCTTTTTTTTTTCCCCTGAAAATGTTTATATTCTTTAAAACTGCCGAACTCCACTACTGTGGTTCTATACCTATTTGTCAAAAAGAGGTGGAATTCAGAAGAGTTTTATAAAGATAGCACGGTGCTGAGAAAAATTTGAGTAACAGATTGTGAAAAATATCCTTCCTGACACCTAGAGGCGATCAGCAAAAATGCTAAAATATTCACAAACCCAACTCGTCCAAAAAAGGGAAGGCAAAGTCAACAAGCCACTGATTTTTTCCAAATAGAAGATCTTATGCAACATTTGGATTGGCATTACTCTATCAAATAAGCAAAAGCCATAGCTCAGTGCAGCCACTCTTGTAGAATTTACTGTGTATCTTCCATTTATGTTTGTAGAAAATGAACAAGTTATCTGTGTCACCTGCCATGAAATGTTTTACACGTCAATTCAATTCAGAAATAATTTTTTAATTTATTCTGGACTATGTGGTACATCAAAAAAGTTTATGCAGA
This sequence comes from Eubucco bourcierii, assembly GCA_013396675.1. Lineage (NCBI taxonomy): Eukaryota > Metazoa > Chordata > Aves > Piciformes > Ramphastidae > Eubucco > Eubucco bourcierii. The sequence goes on from VWZE01011591.1 coordinate 83,210, forward strand.
TCACTTAGAAGTTGTTGAATTATATTGGAGTAACAAAAACCAGACCTTAATCAGCGTGAAGCTGTAAGTTTGGTATTTATTGTCCTATGCAAAACACTCATGTTCATTGAATGTAATTTTTTAAACCAACTTTCTTCAGCTGACGTTTGGATTTGAGAGTTTAGAGAACCATTACAAATCCAAGACTTACAAAGAACTTTTATTTTCCACTCTAGTGAATGCAGTAGTTTGCATGAAGAATTGAACATAATTGTCGTGATGCACATTTTAAGAAAGACCTTTTGAACACAGCTGTTTTTACCACAAAGCTATTCAATTAAATTTGTCGCCAACCCTCACCAGCAACCGCAGGCCTTTATGGCTGAAGGTGCTCCTCAGACCCACGGTTCCGTCCCCTCTAACAACCGCTGGCTACACAGGGTTGGCGCCAGGCAGTTCAGCGGACCGAAACTTGCTGCAGCCGGCAACGGGGCGGGCGGCACCCTCCCACCCACACCACAACGGAACAGTTCCCTTTAATCCAACGGGCTAACATCTCGCAAGCAGCTGCCACCCGTGGAGAAGCAGAATCGAGCCGCCCGCCCTTTCCGAACTCGGAGGCCGAGCACAGCGCGGCAGCCGCCAGCAGAGGACGCAGCCCTCCGGGCCGGGTCCCGCGGCCCCTCCACGAGGGCCCTGCTGCCTCCCGCCCGCTCGCCCGCCCGCCCGCACCACGTGACGGTCAACCCCTCCCCCTCCCTGTGGCCGCGCGGCGTCGCTCTCCGGGTATTTGAACCGCGCTTCCGCCATCTTCCCAGCGCCCAGTCACTGAGGGGAGCGACGCAGAGAGAAGCCTTGGCAAAGGTAACGGGGTCGGGACGGCCTCCTCTTCCTTCTAGGAGCGGGCGTGGGGAAAGTGCGGCCACTTTAAAAAGCATGAGCGGCGGCCATGGCGGTCACCGCTAGCTGCTGCCTAAGGAGTGGGGGTAGGAGCTGATTTGGGTTGCAGTGAAGCTGGGCCTGAGTGAGCGTTATAGCTGCAATATTCAACTCGTGTGGCGGCTTTTCTCCCTTCATCCCTCGCAAAGGGAGAGGCAGTAGGGTAGGAATTGTGCTGTGCTCCGTCCTGGATAAAAGGGCGGGCGACAGCCCGGGGAAGCGGTGCGGGGCCTCCAATGGCCCTGGTCCGCGAGGGGGAGGGGAGGAGGTGCGCCCGGTTGGCGTCCCCGGAGGACTTGCTCTGGGCTTTCTCGACCAGAAGGTGGATTTTTGTGAGGCTGAGATGGATTCTGGGCGGGTTGGGGAGCACTTTCTGTGGACCGAGGCAGGGCTTGGCCTTCGCCGATGTGTCCTTTGGAGGCCGCAGTTCGGTATCCTCGTACGAGCCCGAAAGTCAAAGGGGTGCGGTGGCGGCAGCCTGCCGTTACTAGGGCTCCGGAGGTGGGCGGGGAGGGGCCGCCGCCATTACCGCGCGCACTCTCGCCGCATGTGGGGAGACGTGGAGACGCTTCCTGCCCCATGAATGGGTCCGGGACCACGCGTCTCCACGCTGGGCAGGAAGGGGGGAGGGAGGAGCGCGGCGAGGGCTGGGCCTCCGCCGGCGGGGAGGGCTAACGCGGGCGCTGCACGCGCCCAAGGAGGCAGTTTGGGAACAGAAAACGGTGCCTGGCCCCTTCCGGCCGGGCCTTGAATCGGCTCGCACGTTGTGAGCTCACACGCTTCCATTTCCCCTGCAGACCCAGCATGGCCGCCCAAGGAGACCCTCAAGTGCAGTTTAAGGTAAGTGAGTGGTTCAGTGGGTTTTGGAGTTCTTTCTTTTTGTTTCGGTGGAAAAGTGGTACGAGTGACTCTAGAATGCCAACGTGGATGGTAGGTTTGGTTTTGAAGTGCTGGTCTTTCCTTAACAGTGTGTTTAGATCATTATAGTATTGCGTGTAACATGTACCAAAAGATTTTGTTGTACAGTGTCAGTCTGATGGTATTTGTAGTTCAGCGTAATTAATGGCGTTTTACCTATGTAATTTTTTTTTAAACTTAAGGTCATAGTCAAAAGTACTTAAAGTTATTTAGAATAGTCTGTTTTCTGTTGTGCATTAATTGTTTAGGGAAGAAAACTTTAAACGTTCCAGAATGGAATTTTGTGGTAATGTAGTGGGGTTTTTTTTGTTATCTTAACAACCATAAGTCCTTGATACCCTTTAATTGAAAAGTTGTTACTTGTGTTTCTTACAATATTTGGCTAGAGTGTTCCTTCTGCTAGTAGTGCAGTAGTTTGAGTCGGTGTTTGAGGGTTTTTTATGTATTTTTTTTTTTTTACTTCTAAGATTATAACGGGGTGCAGTGATTTAGGTGCTTGAATAAGCTCTTGTGTAAATGTGATCGTTCGTATGGAAAACATCAATAATTCTTAATGCAGTTACACTTTAGAACCATATTCACAGTGCATTATAGTTTATACGTACAGAAACCAGATTAGTATAACTTGTATTGAAGTATGATAGGCTTAACAATTTGGATCTTAGTACAGTGAGTCACTTTGTGGGGAATTCAGACTTTTGCTTATAATATCTTATGGGATTAAAATCTGTAGTAATAATTAGCACTTACACCTGAATAAACAATAAATGTCTCTAGAAATTTATTGCTCTGACTTTTTGTCTTTGTCAACAGCTTGTTCTGGTTGGTGATGGTGGCACTGGTAAAACAACGTTTGTAAAACGCCATTTGACTGGTGAATTTGAAAAGAAGTATGTAGGTATGTCTTGAAGTGTTTAACTTCTAATACATTGCAACTAGAAATGCAGTTCGTGACTTGCTAACTACACTGCTTTTTCTTACTACTGTAGCAACACTGGGTGTTGAAGTTCATCCTCTGGTGTTCCATACTAACAGAGGTCCTATTAAATTTAATGTATGGGACACAGCTGGTCAAGAGAAATTTGGTGGCCTGCGAGATGGCTATTACATCCAAGGTAAGATGTGTGTATATGTGGAAGTACTCTACCTCTTACACTTCAAACCTTCTGTTCATGGTGGCTACTTTAAAAGCTGTTAGTGTGGCTTGCAGTGATGAACTGGTTTCTGGGTCTTCAAGTTCTTCCTGTCAGTCCTTTCCTAGACAATGTGTGCTGATGTAGGAGTATTATGAGATTGTTTCAATATGGTGTTGCAGGCCTTTGGTATGAATGAATGCTGTTATCTTAAATGACAAGATACTATTAGTAGAGATCAGTAGTTAAAAGGCGAGAGCATATGCTTCAGTTAGTACGCCTCTGTTAATGTACTGTGCTGAGGCAAGGACTTAAAACACACAAACTACAAGACTTATGATGATGGAGTTGTACATCTTCATGCTAGAGTGTAGTTGTCTTTCTGAAGAAATACTGATAGCGCCCCTTACTTCTGCTTGGCTAAGTTGTGTTCTGTGTGTACTTCAGTCATCTGCATATCCTTAGAATTTTGCTAAGGATTACTAGAATTTGACGTTTTTTGATTTCTTTTAGCAGTATCAGAATGGAGTCCAGCCCTCATGTTCTTTGAAAACCTTTTCTGGACAAGGGCATCCTGAGATGTCGATGGCAAGCTCTCAGCCTACCTGGAAGCATTAATAGGATGTCCTAGATTAGTTAAATGTGTTAACTAATTTCTGTCAAATATTTGTGTAAATCCAAATTGATTTCTGTAATGTTTGTGTATTCTCACACCACCTAACATCAGATTACTCAGTGAGACAGTTAATGTTCATAAAACTAGCTGGTGTTTAAGACGGAGCCCTAAAAAATGTGAGATGACATGGTCCTGGGGCAGATTGCGGTGCTTAAGTCTAATGTGAAATTTGTCTCATCTAATGAGCAAGTAAGTGCTTATTCTCCTGATGTGTAGCACTTTGCTTATTTTCTTGCAGCTCAATGTGCCATCATAATGTTTGATGTAACATCAAGAGTTACTTACAAGAATGTACCTAATTGGCATAGAGATCTGGTACGAGTATGTGAAAACATCCCTATAGTCTTATGTGGCAACAAAGTGGATATTAAGGACAGAAAAGTCAAAGCAAAATCCATTGTCTTCCACAGGAAGAAGAATCTCCAGGTATGTTAACATGAATTTCTAGGAACCAAGTTTGTTGTATGTTGACTGTGGTTGAGTTGTACAGGTGTTCTGCCTTTGAATTACAACCTGTAGTGACAATTTACATCTTGTTGGCAGTTTTGAACGTAATACAGGGAAGGGGGAAGTGATGAGGTTGAAGAACTACCATCACTGATCATGAGGGGAAGCTGTGATAAGTTCTTAGAGTTTGTGTGTGTTTGACTTTAATTGTTCAGAATGTCATTAGATGACTAAAACAGGTCAACTCGCAGGAAAAGATGTGTTGTTGCCTCCTGAAGCTTCTGTCTTTGATCAGATTGAATGGCTTACTTTTGAGCTACCGATTTCTGCCTGTTTGAAGCTAAGTTTCTAGACATTGTGATGATGATGTTTCTGAGGGCATTATCAGAAGTCATGCAGTTAAAAAGAATGCTAAGGTAAAAGTAGTGCTGATAATGTCCATGTCAATCATGGTATGACCTAAATAGCAGTTAAAGGAGCCTTTTAAAAAAATACACAATTTGTACTTTTTTTTTTTTCAGTATTATGACATTTCAGCTAAGAGTAACTACAACTTTGAGAAGCCTTTCCTCTGGCTTGCTAGAAAGCTTATTGGTGATCCTAACTTGGAATTTGTTGCCATGCCTGCTCTTGCACCACCTGAAGTTGTTATGGACCCAGCACTGGCAGCACAGTATGAGCAAGACTTACAGGTAAGAGAGAAAGGAAGGAAACAAAAATCTAATGTTTGTTAATTAGTGTGGACTCTTGGGACAAATAACTGAAGAACAGTTCTTAAGTGTAACTTCTTTGTTACAGATTGCTCAAACCACTGCACTGCCAGATGAAGATGATGACCTGTGAGGGATGAAGCTGGAGCCCAGCGTCAGAAGTCTAGTTTTATAGGCAACTGTCCTGTGATGTCAGTGGTGCAGCGTGTTTGCCACTTTATTATCTAGCTGAACAGAACATGTGCTTAATCTTTGGGATGCTGAAAGAGATGAATGGGCTTCGGAGTGAATGTGGCAGTTAAAAAAAAAACAAACAAAACAAAATGAAAAAAACCAAACAAACTTCATATTTTGGACCTGCATAGTTAGCTGTTTTTTGGACTGCAATTACTTCCCCTTTTGAGTTTCAAATATAAGACTGCTGCAGTCACATCAAAGTGTTAAGTGGTAAATCTTGTTTCTGTCATTCCCATTCTTTTTTGTTTAGGTAATAAAGTTGTATTTCAAGTATCTCTAAGCAAGTGAACTTTGATGCATTGTTAGGAAAACTCTTCGAAGTGTCTTCAGTGGAGGCTAATACTTGATTGTCTACCGCATTTCTCATTCTGTCCCCCTTTTCCCTCCTGCTTCTCATATTATGCTGCTCTTGCTAAGTCACAGCTAACAGTTAACCTTCCCTTGATTTCCTGAAGCATAAAATCAAACATCTGAGGAAAGCTGAACTAACCAAGTAATGCCAGGTAAAATTAAAGCAGTGATCTCTTGACTGGTAAGTGTGGCTAGATGAGTATTCCCATGTGAAAGGGAATGTTAATGGTCTGTAGGGGTCTTGAGAGAAGTGTGCAGTTCAGCTTTTATATGCTACTATTAGATGCCGTCTCTCAACTCTTGTTTATTATGTTCTACAATTTGCCTTCATTAAGCTCTCTTTTCAGTAGCCAGAAACAAATGGCATCTAAGTCTGGTAGGTGACTCAAAAGCTGTATCTTTGCATGGACCATCATTCAGTAGAGCTAGAGCTGATGAAAATAAGCATCTTAAAATTCACAAATTAGAAACCAGCTGTGGTTTGAGCTTAGAAAGCTCTTGGCTACAAAACAGCATATTGTCAAACCACATTTATGTAATATCTAAACTTTAACTGCACCAAGTTCTTAATTTGAAACTAGCTTATTACAGCACAAATGGTGGAAAATGTCAACTTTTAACACTACCTTGTAGAGATTAATCTTGGTCAATATTAGTACTGCTAGTGAACAAAACTAAGATACCATTTTTCAGTAGTGTTTGAGTACATGAAGCCTTGGACTCTTCAGTTTTGTATTTTTGGTTTCTTAATAAAGTGGAGCATTTCATTCCTTTTAACTTGCATGTTTGTGTCCATAACTCCTATCTGAATATGTAGCTATTCAACTATTGCAGTACATGGTAGCGAATGTGGACTATGATTAGTTCTGCAGTACTGCTGTAAGGGTGTCATTTAAGTTCACCTTGGTTTAGTTGTTTTTATTTTCTCTTCAGAGCAAGAAGCTGAATTGTATGTAGGACCTGACACTCAATGAAAATAAGGGATGTCATACACTTGGCCTGTCTGAAAACCAACCAACCAAAACCCACTTACTCCATTGAGTCTGGCTGTGTCATCTTGCTTTAACTTTAATACTGTAGGTTCTTGCCTGTAGTGTTTACTAATTTACCTGTGCATATCTTGGTTAATATTGCTGGCTTGACTATCTGCTGCTGCCTTACTAGGTTTGGTAGCTTTTATGTCTTCAAGCTGTCTCACTCCTGAAAATGCACTGCTTAAAATGGATTTACAAAATTTCAGTAGTTCTGCAGTATTGATATGCCTTAAGACAAAAAAGCAGCAGCACTGAAGTTTGTACCATAGTGTGTGGTGTCTATAACTAATCTGCACACAGGTGCTAGTCTAAAGTAGGAATTCCTGTGGAACAGATAGATAAATAGCTTTTTAAAAGACTTGTTACTATGAGCTTTGCTTTGTAATCCTCAGTTCAGGGTTTGCAAAGACTAGAAGTAGTACTAGTCCTGTTGTGACGGGTATTCCCTTCAACTTGAAACATTTTGGAGTGGAATCAAGTCCAGCTGTTCCAGCATTATGCTTGGTTTGCTGTTCCTATTGATATGTAAGGTAGCCTCAATCTGCATGTGCAAATGCCTCAGTTAACGTTTCTTAAACAGCATTTTTTTTTCCTGCAGTTTGGATAAAGATTTGTCTAAATGGTTTAGGTAAAACAAGTAGTGAGGACAATTGTTCTGAGAACAGTCCCCTTCCTCTATTAGCTTGAGCTTGCAGAAGCAGCATGAGATGCTGGAGCCCACTTACACGATACAACAGTGAGTATTTAAATGTCCAAACCCAGAGTGTTGTATTAGAACTAGCACATGTACTAAACATGTAAGGCAAAAGCAGTAGGTAGTAAAACACTTTTGCCAGTTTTTTTAGTCTCTATTCTAGATTAATAAAACCCACTCTATGATACACTTCTCCATACACATAGGAGGGACAGTAACAGAAAAAACCCCTCTGACTTGAGAAAGATGATTAAAATACACAATTTACCTTAGTCTGCAGAAACCACAGTGAAATAAAGCAGTTGCAGCAGAGGTCAGTGACCTCTCTGCTGACCAGCAATCCAGAACCCTGAAGCAGTGACTGAAACAACAAGCCTCTGGTTACAATCTGAACTTCAAGCTCCATGATACCTTGCGCAAGCCAGCACCTTCCTTCTGAAGCTGACATGATGGCAGCATGGTATTGAATATCAGCAGTAGATGCAACTCATACCATGACACAAGTGCACCACTAAAATGGGCAGATGTTCACATTGGGGCACTAGTGCAGTATAAGAATAGGTTGTTGTATTTTATTTTGGGTAGTCCATGACTAGCTCACTGGTGCTGGAATTCTGTGACTGAAGGAATCAGATTCTGATATTTTACTGCATGCTTTAAGGGGAATAAAATGTTGCAAATATGAAAGGCAGTTTTCCCCACATAATGTCAGGACCAGAAGCCTATAATGTTTGATGCACCATCTCCAAAAACGTGGCTTTAATACTTTAAATGTAAGCATTCAGTGTTTAGCTTCACCTGTTAGTTGATAGTCAATACCATGGAGTGAGTGGCTTGTGAGAGCAGGCCAGGTTAAGCCAGGACAAATACTTGGGGGGTGGGGGAGGATGGGAATATATCCTTAAAGCTTTCTGTTAATTTAATTATTTACACTGTAAATTGACTACTAAAATCAAATAATTAAGTACAAGACACTGTACTCTGCTAGCTGTTTATTGCATATTCCTGGCAAGGTTTTTACCTTATCTCAAGGCCGGCAACCAGCACTTAATGTACAGATTTTTTTTTAAGCTAAAGTTTAATGTATTGTCAAGACATTGACTAGCTCCATGTAGTAATCTCCTAACTTTATTTCATTCAACCTGTTAGTTCTTGGTTTACTCCCAGCTACTTGTTTTGATTTGACATTTTATTAATGATGTAACGAAAAGGGCAGATAAAACTGTCAGTGTAGTCAGTCATAAACTGGAACCTGATAACGTTGTGATCAATAACACCTAAAGAGAGCTGTAACCAGTGTCCTTGAGTGACAAAATCACTGATTATATTCTGAGGCATCAGGATCCTTCTTGACAGAGCTATTTAGGCTTCCATACGAAGTATTAAGCTGAAGAGTGCAAATCAAGTGATTAATGAAAAATGGTTATAAGGTGTGGTGGTTTTGTTTGGTTTGATTTTTTTTGGGGGTTTTTTTTGTTTGTTTTTTAAGCAAAAACTTGCAAGAACCATGATTGCGTTTGTAGTTCCAGTCGCAGCCACAGGATGGGGCACGCTGTCTGTAGCTGATTTGCTCCAGCGAGGCTGTCAAATTGAAATCCACCTCTTGGGGTTGCGCAAGTACGTCGTGTACTCAAGAAGGAAGCAACGCGGTTTCTTTTGCGATTATTAACAGGAGTAAATTACTGTAATGCATGTACAGTAGCAGATGCTAGCTGATAAAAATTTAAAATAGAGCAGGTAAAAAAGTTTGGTGGTGTGTTTTGTTTGTAGTGTTGTGTGCTTCCGCCCTCCTCGTCGAGTATTTTAATTTGTTTCAGAATAAGGTTTAATATATGTGAAATTCTACAAGGAATGGGGTTCTCTCTTTTCTCTCTGTCTTTTCCCCCTTAAATCCCCTAAAACTGTGAAATAGTCCCAGACTGGCAGGAGGGTTTTTATCATTCTAATGGTTAGCATAGCAAAGATTAGGCACTGCCCTTATGTATTTATAATTTTTCTTCCTCTTCAGTAAATTTAGGTTCAAAATAAAGTTTGGAGATTACTATACGGAGCTAGTCAATGTCTTGACAATGCATTAAACTTTAGCTAAAAACAATATCTGTACATTAAGTGCTTGTTGCCTGGCCTTGAGATAAGGCAAAAATCTTGTCAGGAATATGCAATAATCAGCTAGCAGAGTACAGTGTCTTGTGCTTAATTACTTGATTTTAGTAGTCAATTTACAGTGTAAATAATGAAATTAACAGAAAGCTTTAAGGATATATTCCCACCCACACCCCATGTATTTGTCCTGGCTTAACCTAGCCTGCTCTCACAAGCCCCTCACTCCATGATATTAGCATGGTATTGACTATCATCAGCAGATTCAACTCAACCTGTGACAGTATTATGGTTACTGTTTGTCTGCAAAGAGACAGTAAAGGAGAAAGTTGTTCCTACTCCAAAACCTTTGGATTTGAAATTAAAATCACTGGGAAACCTGCTCTGTGAGAGTTTTCTTAAGTGCTGGAGAACAACGTTTTTAAAAAAAAAAAAAAAAAAAAAAAAAAAAAAANTGACTGAATCCATGCAGGCAATTCCTAGGTGGTGTAGAGCTTGTGGAACTCCTAGCAGCTATTGCACAGGAAAAGCCTGGGCAAAGTGGCACAAAATCAAAGTGGCACCTTCAGAAGCATAGGCTTGATAAGATAAAATGAAAGGCAAGATGTTGTAATAGATAGTGAGATGAAACATTTGTGTAAAGTGCTGAACCTGTGAGAAGGAATAGGATGGAACTCAAAAGTAGGAGGAAAAAATTGTACACGCAAGGTAGGATACCAGAAAAGATATGAAGACATCAATTATGTAATGATGAACGCAACATTCCAAAACATAAGGAGCAATTATATTTAGTGGAAATCTGCTGTTAGATGCTGAACCAAGCAGAAGAAAGCATTAGGGGGAAGGAAAGATACAGGTTAGAGAAAGATGGGAAATGCCAAAACTCTTTGATAACTGAGATCTTCACTAGATGGTTCTCCACCACAAATAAAGTAAAATAAGACCAGGTTAGTATCTAATAAATTGCAAGAACTAGGAAGTGCTGGCTGGGGACCACAGCAAAAAAGCTTTAAAGAGAAGAAATAGACCTAACAGAAAATTGGTTTTATTACTCCTTTCAGTTATTTTGGTTGAGTAGTTTTGCAAGTGCTGTTCAAGTGCTTTGGTTGGAGGCTTTCAAAATAGATAGGTGCTGCCTTTTTGATGTGTGTATACAGTGCTTTGTTCAACAAAGACCATCTCCTGACTCGGAGACTTCAGTTCAACACACATGAAACAATGCTTTTTGCTTTCATATAGATGCTACATATCAACCTTGTGGATTAAACACAAATGTAAACATACACAAAAGCTTCTCTTCTGTCTTTGTAAAGCAGATAGAAGAAAGCAACGCTAGCCACTTGGGTTAATTACCCTTTGAAAATTGATTTGTATTTTAGTTGCTGTTGACCTCTATTGAGTCGATACGTGCTTTTATCCTGTCTGAGCAGTGGATGAATTCTACTTTTAAATACATGGCATTCATCACCAGCTGTTTAAAATCCAACATGCTAAGTTCTGTAATACTGCTTCCATACTTACTGGCTTGACTCCAAAGCTTTTTCTTCCTATTTAATTGTGTATATGTGACTTGATGTGGTATGTCTTGATGATTCTGCTCTTCACCCTACCTGACTTTACCTGAGCTAAAAAAGGCTCAGAGCCCCAGAGAAAGAAGGAAAACACTCAATCTCTTGAAAAATCAATATTTCTAACTAATTAGAAAGGATCTGAAGAAGGTCACATAAGTTGTCTGGAGCTGCAAGTGACCTCTGAAGATGACAGCTATTCAAGGAGCCTATGGAAATTGCTAAGAGACTGACAAATCTTCTAGAAAAAGAAAAGGAGATTTTTCTGATCTCCATGTCACATCCATTTTCATAGTCAAAATCACATTTTGAATGGTTGATTTTTCTTTAGTTTGCTTTTCTGCTGTATGCGTTAAGAACAGTGGCAGGTACAAATGGGATTTTTTCATTTGCTTCTTGTTTTGGTAATATGTTTTAGGCAGTTCCTTGACTACATGGCATATCTTGTGATTTTAGGATCTTTGAGATGCTGTTACAGCCAACAGATGCAAGTGATTTCTCTGATCAGAGTATTAAGCATTACATGGAGTGAGGAACACACCAGTAGGAGTCACAGTGGTCAAAATAGTGCATGGAAGAGAATTTATGCTAAGGTTTGGTTTACATATTGACCCTCTTCTATTGATGAAGAGGTAAAGCTTCAAGACTCAGTACCTGAAGTTGTGGGACTTAGTCTGCATCTTAAATCTAGAATTCAGTTTTCATGCTTAATGAGTTACATTTCAGATTTGAAAACTTCAGGTCTTAAGAGGACAGATTTGCAAGCTACTGCCAACATTTTAGCCAGCTGTCTAATTTCTGTCCCCACCCTCTCATTGCTTTTGACACTTACATCTAAAATAAGAAACTAAAAAAGACAGGAACTCTGTCATTCCACCTAGAATGAAAAGTCTTTAATATCTACATCTGTAATAGGCTCAGATGTTCTTACTGAGAAGTAATTTGCAGGTTGTCTTCTGTGGGTGTTCTCCATTTGTGCTGGTAAACTTGTTTCACAAAGTAGTTGAGTAAAACTTCCATGGAGTTGCTTTTACCCAGAAGAGCAAAGAGAGAAAAAGGTACAGTTTCCAAAGGCCAAAGCATGTCATGGTTGAAATACTTCTGTAAACAAGAAAATTTGACTACCTGAGTGATACAAAAAATTGCGCAGTTACAGGCAGTGGCTTTTTGACAAATGAGATTTGGCTTAAATAAAGAATTTGTGTAATTTGTTTATAAATTATCCAGTTTTATGTAAGCTTGACATTAAGGCTCAGACAATCAAAGACCTCGTTAAACTAAACCTTTAGGATTTGCACAAAACTATTTTGCAAAAATAAAATATTTTCTTCTGTGTATGGAGTAAGACGTTCAAGGGAGTACCACAATCTAACAACAACAACTACAAAGTCTAACGAACAAGATGGTGCAGTAAATGGACAATGAAAATTTATCCAATTATTGTTACTTAGTAACTAGGACCTTATCCAAAGAAAACTTAAATGCATAATTTAATGTATGATGTTATTCACCTGATTACTTGCTCTTTGAATCATGAGGCTCTTAATGTTTTCAGAAAGATTGTATAAATTAAATCAGATTAACATTACATATATATAGCATGATAAAAGTCTTTTTCATCTGTTTAGGCTTAAGTTTTATTGCCAAAAAGCTGTGTTTTGTTTTCTGGCACCAACCAGTAACTTCTAATTTTCTTAATTAGAAAAATATTTTTCCATGATAGTGTTAGCCTTGTTGAGTTGGCTCTAGGGCTTGTATTTGTTTGCTTTTCCTTTGCTCAAAACTGTTCAGTTTGTCTTTTTCAGTCTAATCAACTCAACGAAAATTTCATGAAATATTTTCATGAGTGCAGTCTACTTTTTGACTGATTTCTTTTTGACTAATATCTTTTGCTGCTTGATGTGTTCTACAGACCACAATCACGAAATGGCCACTCCCACCCTTTGATTATGTTTTGCTATTGTGTAAATTGTGTTTTGCATTGTGCAAACGAGAGCCATAAGACCTGAAGGTTTTCTCCCCATCCGATGGAGCTTTTTTCTCACAGCTTTTGTTGTTCTTCGCTGATTTGCGAAGCACTGAGCTGCTCAACAGCAACCATCTTCATGCAGGTGGATACCAGAGTTGGGGGCCCAGTCAAGAGCTCACAAAGTAACACACATCACATCAAATAGCTGCTCATCCAGCGTTGCGTTTGTGCTATTGGAAGTCACAACTCTGAGATCCTGCGCTCCAACAATAGAATAATTCTTGATAATCACAGTAGTAGAGATGCCAATAAAATCTGTGTGTTTTGTAACTGTTCTTCTCCTACTATGCATGCCTTCAAAGGCAGCACTAGCTCTATAGTCTACAAAATCTTTATACATAATCCTTTCCTATAAGATCTGGAAAGTCTTGTGGTGTTTTGTTTGGGGTTTGTGATTTACTTTAAAAATATATTTATTATTATTTTGGTAGGTATTAAAATTGTTCTTTATAGTGCATCAAGGGTTTGGGTTTTTTGTTTTGTTTTGTTTTTTTCTGTATGTCAAAAATTAAAATTTATTATTCCAGGATTTGCACTGTAAACTTTAGTGTTGATACTAGCCAAAGCTAATATCATTTGCCTCTGAAGTGAAAAAAAAAATATGGAGAAGATACAAATAAATCAATGACCTCAGAAGTCACAGAGTCATGGAAAAATACAATTGGAACGAACTGAAAGAACTGATTTATCACACCCTCATGCTGCAAGGGAGGACTGACTGTTTCCATAGTACCTGTAACAAGTGTTTGTCCAACCTGTCCTTCAAGACATCTCAAAAAAATGGAGATTGCACAGCCCTTTCTGTCCTTTTCTCCTGCATTGTTCCACACTGATATGAAGCCTTGTGACGTCTTACTCGCCTGCAATGAGTGCGAAACTCAGATTTGATTCTTTTCACACATTCTTTTCATAAGACCAAATCCCTTTGTACTTCCTGGCTTGTTACTCTTGAATTCTTTTCTGCTGGTGCTCGTTCTCAAGCAGACAGAACATTTTAAGTTTTGTTTTGTTTTGTTTTGTTTTCCTCAAAACTGACCTGCTTAGCCTTCTGTTTCATAACCTGCCTTTATATAGTGAGTTGTTTGCTTGTAAACACAAAACACACATCTACTCATGTTTATTGTTGTGATAGTTATATCAAAGTTTGAGACTGTTATTGGTCTAGGCAGTATATGAACTTCAGAAATTATATTATTTTCCCCAGAGAACTTTAGAGTTAATTTTTAATTTCTGATTAAAAAAACCCCAAACCCCAGTATCTTTGTAATAAAGACCTAAAACGGGTAGATATGAAATAAATTTGAATTTTGTATTAGTTCTGAATGCAGAAATAATCATTTGAGTTTTGTAACTCAACAAAGTATTAAGTATTGCACAAAGAGCGATAGAAGTGAAAACTAGAGCAAGCTTTGGCATATTGTATCAACCAAGACTGATTGAATACTGGGGTAGAACAGATCATGTTTTGCCTGTACCACCCACAGTATTTTTGTTTTTACTCTTATAAAGACTACAGGCATGCTTTTGTTGTTATGAAAACATATCGTTAATGTCAACGATATAACCCCCTTCTTTGAATAAAACCACACTCAATTTCACACATGATTTATTCCTTTCAAATTTTCAATGTAAAGAGAAGGAACTACTGCTGCAGGCCAATTTTTGCAGCCCTAGAGAAAAAAAAAACAAACCAAACTTTAAAAAACCTGCTGTTAAATTTACTAGCTTTTTGGCTGGAAAAGTGATAAAATAAAAGAGACTAAATATTTAATATTAATTATTTTTGTTAATGTTCTAAGAAAATGGGTACAATGTGTTTCAAAGCTGTTGTTCACTTGTAGGCATCCCTAGTTCAGGGAGGAATAAAGAATATTATAAGGATTGTAAGAGATGTTTTCTATGGGGCACAGTGCAATAACACAAGATGATGGCACACCTGCATGAATAAACACTAACAGATTTCAAAATACTCAGTTGTGTATTTTGGTTTTGCTTAGAATTGCTTCATCTGAAGTTATGAAAGCACAGGAGGTTGTGCAGTTTTTCAGCTTAAATAAAGCTTGTTGTAGACTAGGTCATAACTGGTAGATAGGTATAGCCCTGACATGCATTATGGAAGGGATAACAATGAAAAGGGGATGTAGTTGTTAAATGTCTGAGAACTGTCATGGAGGGTCAAAATGGGCCAAAATAGGCCTGACCATGTTCTGGCTTGCCCAGGCATATTTTTCTGGTCTCCTTCCTTCTGTTGTTGAAGAAGGCAACCGTGGGAAAGGAAGACAAAAGCCCCCTGGTGCCTCTATGTCTGTCCAAACTTCTTTACAGGGTACCTTCACATGTTTATACACTTGTTTGTGTTCTGCCATAAAAGATGAAAATAAGCCCTGACTTCATCTAAGATGGTCAAGATTGGCTGACTGCCATTCTGATTGGCTAATCTGTGTCCAAAGGCTCATTAGACTTGGGCTACATTGATAAAAGAGATGAGCAGGTAAACACAACGTTCTTGCTCACTGCTTGTGTGCTTACTGCTTGACACTGCCACCATTGTTTCTGCCTGATCGTGCTCTCTGCTCTGGCTCATTACTGCCTCATTGCCTTTCTGCTATGCCCTGCTAAGCTGTAAGTTAGCTCTGCTGAGTAACAAGCCCTGATATTTTGGGTTTATTTGCGTGGAAAGTGCCTTGCTCAAGTTTGCCAGGGAATAGGCATATTTGCCTCCATGTAATAGGCTTGCTTAGCTAGCATAACACCTGCCAGTCTCCCGACAAGACTGCATGTCTGCAAGACATCCTGCCTGCCCCTTTGCAAGCCTCTCTGCTGAGTTTGGAGCCAAGAGGAACCAGGACCAGGTCAGAGATTGTCTGCTTTCTTCCAGCATCCCCGCTAAAAGCCTGGGAAGACCAGAAGCTCCAACAGCTGGCAAGACACCAACAGAATCCCCTGCAAGTGTTTTGGGTGCTGTCTGAAACTGTAGTTAACCCCGCAAGTCGGGAAACTAGTTTTGTGAGTAAATACTCAAAGACACCTTTAGCAAATCTTTACCAAACTGTAACTGAATCTAACTGAATTTTACCCTTCTGTCTTAAACAGAAAAGAGCCTCTTGAGTCCATCTAGTGGGCAAGCAGTATATTGACCACAAGAACTTCCAGTTCAATTGAGTTTAATGTTTGTGTTATTGTTAGTTATTTGTTCTGGATCCAGTTACTCCTTTGTATACTGTTTTCATGACCATTGTGAAGAACCTGGTAATTATTATTTAAAAATACTGAGTGGGTAGCGAGAGTTTTGAATATAAAAATTACTAAACAATATTAATTTGTAAAAAATGCCATCTCACATTAATATCCTCCATTACAGAATAGATATGATGTAATCCTTCCTGCACACAAGAAAAGTGCTTGTAGTATGTTACTGCACCTGTACATGCTCTCCATCCCATGAGGAAAAGAGAGAGGTTGAGTGCTAGAAATCTTAAGAAAGCAGGACTATTTCTGCTTCAGCTCTATCCTTACATTGACACATATTCATAGAATCATAGAATGGTAAGGTTGGAAGGGACCTCAAGGATCATCTAGTTCCAACCACCTGCCACAGGCAGGGACACCTCCCACTAGTACGGGTTACTCAAGGCCTCATCCAATCTGGCCTTGAACACCTCCAGGGATGGAGCAGCCACAACCTCCCTGGGCAACCTGTTCCAGTGTCTCACCACCCTCACTGTAAAGAACTTCCTCCTAACATCCAGTCTAAATCTCCCCTCTGCCAATTTAAACCCATTGCCCCTTGTCCTATCATTGCAGNACTCCAGCACTTCCATGTCCCTCCTGTGCTGAGGGTTCCAGAACTGCACACAGTACTCCAGGTGGGGTCTGACAAGAGCAAAGCGCTAGAGTCACCTCTCTTGCCCTGCTGGCCACACTGCTCTTGATGCAGCCCAGGACTCAGCTGCTGTCTGGGTTGCATGTGCACACTGCAGGCTCATGTTGAGCTTTTCATCAAACCAGACTCCAAGGTCCTTTTCCTCAAGGCTGCTCTCCAGCCATTCACCACTCAGCCTGGATTTGTGCTTGGGATTGTGCCTACCCAGGTGCAGGACCTTACACTTGGTCTTGTTGAATTTCATGAGATTGGCCTGGGCCCACCTCTCCAGGCTGTCCAGGTCCCTCTGGATGCCGTCCCTGCCCTCTAGCAAGTCAACTGCGCCACACATTCATACAATGATACTCTTTATCATACAAAATTGTTGCTTATTTAAGCAGCAGTTGGCAATTTAAACAACAACCTTCTGTCTTGGAGTGAAATTTGCATTTTCCTGCTTTAGAACCAGGGGCATTATAATTCTAAAGTGAGTATTTCATAGTTACTTAGTCAATTAGTACTGCCTATTATCATGATTTTATTGGCATACACCAAGGAAGAACACAGGGAAGGAAAGATTTGTCAATTTCTTTGAAGGTGTTGCAGCTGGCAAATGATTTTTTTTTTTCAAATTTTATTTGTATGCTTTCCTGTATGAAGATGTTATTATGAATTTGTTTTGGGCAGCCTGAAAAAAATGGCTCAACAGCATTAAGTCCTACGTGGAGAAAATTGTCCTTTTATGGAAACAGAAATCCTACTGTTGAAATGGAAAGAATCTGCTTCAATACACTTGTTCTAAATAATAAAAAGCTTGTGAGAATATAATAAATATTCTGTAATTACTAATCAAATATTAATCAATTTCCAGTATTTTTTTATAGACAATCCACTCATTTGGATGAACAGTTCTTGTCAAATCACATCATTTTTGTCCTTTTTTTTGAGTTTTCATTTACAGTATAGAGATAAACTACTTACACTATAAGAAAAGAGAGCTATTTTTTTCTGAGGTACCAAAAGAAAAGCATTACCTACATGGAAATTGCTTTGAGAGAAATATTTTCAGCCAATTCATTCTAGGTAAATTTTCTGTTCCCCTGCTCAAAGAATAAATGAGAGGTGGTAAAAGGAAAAAAACCCAACCATTCAAACTACAGTACCTTTAAATACTACCAAATGCAAGATGAACCTGTCTGCAACAATATGGGGATAACCTCTTTTAAAGATCAAAGTGGAAGTCCTAGTTTCAGTGAATTGGATAGAGCTGGTGTAGACCGAGCCATGGCTCCTTTGAAAGGTGGAAATGAACCACACAATGGGAGAGACAGCTTTGAATCTGCAGCACAGATACCTTTACAGCCTTTGCATACATGAGATGTAGCTAGCAGAAGAAAATGAGAGTTTTGATCTCCCTTTCTTGCCTATAAATTGTAATGTCAGTTTAACTCCTGGTCCTTACTGTTTATGCTTGTTTGAACTATGGTAAAGTGGCTTTGGTTGTAGCCAGATAAACCTTAGAGTGTGGAGGGAAAGGCTTCTTTCGGGCATCTGAGGGCATGCTCCCTGGTTTAGGGAGATGACTGCAGAATACAAAGGTTTCAGGATAGGGATGCACAAGTCAAAAATGGACCAGCTGAATGTCAGTTTGCTGCTCCACCAAATGTTGAGAGTGTAGTTATTAGCAGGGACAGCTTCTTCTCCTTGTATTGTATTTTGTCCTTGTACAGTACTTGGAGGGAGTGAACTTTGTTCACCAAGTCCTTGACCTCCCTATTGAGTGTGAGCACTACAGTGTCAATGTGTTGCTTTGTTAGCGAACATATTAAACCTGGTCTGAGAGCAACTGAGACCTTCCCATTGCAGCAGTCCTGTCCAAGGCCAACTTCATAGGTTTGGGGATGATTTTTTTCATCACCAAAGTGGTGTTAAATATTTCCAAATCTCCCCTTTAGTATGGGTTAATAGTTCTACATTGGAATAAGATTGTATGAAGAAAAGGTAATAAGCTGTGTTGGAGATGACCTCTTTATCTGTGAAACTACTTCTGCTTCAGAGCTCTGTGAGTAAATAATTTATACTCATTATAAATATAACTGTGCTGGTATAAAAGTGTGTACTGAAAAGGTGGTAAGTCTGAAACACAGTCTTATTCTGATTCCTTGTGGATGTGCAAATCTAATCAAAGCGTACCTTATGCGCACCTGAGTAGTTCCAAGGAAACTGGTAGAGATGTCCTGGATATTCCTGAGGATATAGCAAGGGAGGACTGAGTTTACAAAACTGTCGGTTTGTTGTGTAAGTGAACTAAAAAATATCAATTCTACAACTATTTTCCCTGGATGTTCATAACAAGCCAGCAGATAGATATTGATCTAACCTGAATATTTTTTAATATATTAATAGAAACTGTGATATTAGTTTCCCAAAATCTGACAGATTTGTTCTTAAAATAGTCCTTTCTAAGACATTTGTTAAAATATTTTAATTGCAATTAAGCACCAGCTCTCTTGTGGGCAGGTAATGATTCCAATGAAAACAAAGGAAGAAAACTGTCACAGATTGTCTTCTGCAGAGTAAAACATTTTTCAAAGAATTATTCTCTCTGCTTGGGTTTACATACTTGGCAATAAGGGTTTTTAACTTCAGGTTATTTTTCATTTCCTGTTAAATGTCAGCTACACTATTTGCTAATTTTTCCATATGAATAATATCAGCCTGAATGAACACAAAGGGAAACAAGGAAAGCTAAAGCTGAAAGTTAAGTTTAATTATGGCATGGTAGGCCACAGCAGTTGTTGTGGAAGTGCTGCCACTGATGTGACCAACATGTAATGATTGTCTTCTTTTGTTGTTATTACACACTTGTCTTTGAGAGTCATCCATCCCCTCAAAAAACAACCCAAAACAAACAAAAAGGGAAGAGGGAGGAAAGAAAAAAAGTAGAAACCTGGGGTATATTATTCCCCAGTGCTCATTGCAAATACCTGTTGCTACAGATCATCAGGCTTTCTGTTCCATTTATGGAACTCATTCTACCTGTCAGCAAATATATGAGCTGCAGAGCAGCTCCTCCCTGGCCTTTTTGCTGCACTCTGCTTAAGCGGGGCAGAAAATCTAGAAGCCTTTCAAGGACCCCTCCCCAGTACTGTAGGAGAGGGGTCACAGCTCTCTCCTTCCTTACACCCCTGGCAGGGCCCCAGGGCAGCATGATGGAAGAGCTGCGCTGGAGAGAAACCTCTGCAGTGGCTTCAGCTGCCCAGTTACCCAGCACATGCAGACCTTTGTGCTTTTATTGACATGGAAGTACTTTAAATAAACATTATTTCGTCTACAGGTTCTTCAAGCGTAATCCACTGTGCTGTTTGCCTTCCTTGTGTTGGATCAGCTCCTCTGGTTAGCACGCAAGATGCCCTGTGCTGCCTCTGCTCTGCGGTGGGAGCAGTGTGACTTTTCAGATCAGGTTTCCAGAGGATCACAGGAAGAAATTCAGAATTTTTTTTCTGGGGAAAAAAAAAAAAAAATCTCTGATGTCTGCTTGCAATGTGCTGTTTCCACAAAAATTTTTGGCAGTGAACATGTTTGCTTGGATCCTCACAATTGTTTTGGTAAGCATATTCTTTCCCTTGACAGGCCTCTCTTGGCAAATATTTCAAATTCCTGTCTTTCTCTTTTTCACATTTCAGCTTTTCTCAGGATTTTTAGCTGCAGGTTTCTATTATTTCTAAGGGTGTCTCTACTTGTCAGTGTGTGATGCAGAATTCCTAGGTCTGACACAGAATTCCTCCTTTTCTTTCAGGGTATAGAGGAACTTGTGACTAACAGCAATAAGGGAAATAAGTCTAAGAAAATCTAGAGGGAAATAAGCAAAAGTCAGAGTGGCTATGACTAAGTGGGAAGCTAATTTTTTGCAGAAACTGAAATTCAAAGTTGTAGGTCCTAATTCAGGGTTTCAAACAAAATACACATTTTATTCCAATACTGAAATTTATTATATTAAACATTGGTAACATCGAAGCATTCATGAATGGCTTAAGGCTTGAAATATGGCTTAAGGTTTCAAAAATTCATTTTGGTTTCTTCACAGCGATCTGCAAGGAGCTAGTTACAAGCAGAAGCTTTGGGAGTTCAGCAGACATCTGGGAACCAGCTGAGTAAATGAGGGCCACAGCTACTCCAAGATTGCTGAGCTTCCAGCTGTATAATCTCTATGTAAAGTTAGTGGAAAACTGTTTAATCCTAAAAAATATAACCAACTCTAGCCAAGAGTTGGATACAGAAATTTTAAGTAGACAAGTAAGAGGGCTAGCATACTGGAAGGAATAGAGATAAGAAAGGGAATGAATCAAATTTAAGCACCTGAGGAGATGGGGAGGAGTTATGAAATGGATGGGTGGGGAGGGAAGGATAACTAAAGATAAGGAGGTAAGTCAGAGAGGTGGTATTGTCTGTGTGGATAGGAGTGTGTGGGCATTTTGTTATATATTAGTACTTTATGTGTCTATTGATTTTAGACAGAGAATGTTTTGGTAAGCATCTAGGTAAGCATCTAGTAGTGAAAACATCTAATGTACTGGCATAAATTTTGGCAAAAAAAAAAAAAGAGGTAAATTAAAAAATTTGAATTTTACTGAGATATTAGCATGGTCTGTTGCTTTCTTTTAGTTCTTATCTTGCCTACATCACCTTTTAAATGACAAATGGGTTGATATGGAAATGCAGAGGTGAGATGAACAGGTATGAAAAGCTTATCAAACTTTGTTTAAAATATTACTCTTTTAGCTTATTTCAGTTGAAATAAAAATAAAAAAATCTTGGAGTGAACTGAAGACAAGATTTTACCATAGAGGAGTGGCTTAAATGAAAAGCATCAACTAGTTTTAGCTGCTGTTTTTCTTTTACATTTAAAATCTGTGAGATAGTTCAGAGTGTAATTGACAAACTCACATAAAAATGCTTAAATGTGGTTGGTTGGTTTGTTTGTTTGTTTTAAGTGGCAGCTAATTAAGCATATTTCTAGTTATTTTGCTAGTTATATTGTGCAACTTTGAGTAAATTGCTGAAATGGCTAATGCCTCAGTTTCCCCTTCTTGACAGAGATGTGATAAAATGAATCCCTCCAAGAGCTATGTGATTTAAATCAGTATTTTTTTAAAGGTCATGCTTCTTTAGAGAGAAATACAATCTGTTGTTTTAAGAGACCTTAACTTTCCTTCCAAACTTTCTATCCCAAACCTGGTTTATTTTTCTTAAGCATTTGAATTATGAACACTTGTTCTGGTTTTGATTTTTCTTGAAGTGTGCAGATTGCTAAGAGCAGTAATCCCTTTTATCTGCTTGCTGAAGCACATTGACTTGTTTCCACTTGTTCCTAGCTGGCTGGTGTTAGGACCCAGAAAAGAGACAGCAGCAACGTGATATAAATAGAGTACCAGAATGGGACAAAGTTTGAGAAGAAAGCATGACATCACTCAGACTTGCTCTCCACCCAAAAAGATCTGGGATGGAGGTGTAAACGTGAGCTGGACAAGCAAAGAGTTAGCAACTCTTTTCTTCTCCGTTCCTGGGGAAATAGAGAGAGTTACACTCCCTATGTACTACAAGGAAGTGCATTTTCTTGCTAGCAAAACGAAAACTGTCTTCAGATCTCTGACAACATGAAAGTAATTGAAAGGCAAAGAAAACCATAGGAAGAAAGTTGGAAACAAGATCTTTTCTTTTTGGCACAGATTGTAACAGAAATATTTGACTTCTTTCCATGGAACAGTACAACTTTTGGATCTGATGCACGTTTCTTTTAATTTTTCTCCAATCATGGTAATTTATTTATAGTTAAATGAAGAGACCAAAGTGTGAAGCAAGCAACTATTACTTAAAGGGTCTGGAAGGATATTTTGCCGTTGCTAAAGGAACAGACTTTTTGAACCTGCATGGAGAATGTCCCTTTTGATACAAAAAGTAGCAAAGGAAAACTTATGATTGAAACCTTACAGGAATTTAATTTCACTTGTACTTTTAACCTTAAATAGACTATGGAGAATTTTTTATCTCTGCTCTATTGTCATTATTCCTTACTGGTATTTTTCCAGTACAAATATCAGGTAATTTTCTGAATATGGTCAGTATTGAGATCTATTTGGATTCCTATTAGCAAGTTTTGCCTCGCTGTGTCTCATTATGTAATGTTTTATGTGCAGGTGTATGGAAACTATTCCCAGCTACCCAAACATCCAGGTAAGGAAAGTTCTATTTACATTTTATGTCAATGTGCTTGAATAGTTATTTGCTTTTTTTTCGATTTGTATTTTTCATTTTCTCCACAGCTACAAAGGGACTGTGGTCCTACATCTGAATGTCAGCTTTGTACTAAAAATGTAATAAAGTCTAAAGTATCCCAGTCATTTTATTCAGTTAGATAACTACTAAATATTCTGCGTAGAAATCCATTTGGAGAAAGATAGATTGGTTTTGATATGTAGAAAAATCTTACACACAGTGTTTGTTATTACTTTTCTTTTTTTTAATGGGATTTTTTAAGCCAGGTTTCCACACAGACTATTTTCTTTTTTTTTTCTTTTTGCTCAGTTTCTTACTGTTCAGCATTTTCAGTACAATGATTTACAGTTTGATATGCCTGCTTGTATACTTTGCAGTAGTTTGGCATGGTGTCAAGCCATCTACCCTCCTTCCAGCCTTCCTGCATAACTTTAAATTGGTTATATAGCACATTAAAGATTTCTCCTCTGTTTTCAATGCAGCAAGAACTCAACTTGCAGCTTATTTGGGGTCTGAGCATGTAACTGCAAAATTCTTCTTTTTATATAAATAGTTTAACCTCAAGCCTCATGGTGGTGTACAAGTACAATTTTACTGCTTTACCAATTCATCTATTGCTTTGTGATTTTAAGTTTTAACTATATATAATTATTCTCAAGCAAAATACAGGGAGATGCAGAAAAGCCGAGTTGTCTGCTATTACAGTACCTTCAGCCTGATTAGTTTGCTTTGTTCTACCTTCATTCTAAACCAACAAAAGTGCAGTCTCATTTCCTATAGATAATGCTGGCTTCCAGCTGATGGAACAATGAGGGGGAAAAACTCTGCCACAACAAGAGGGCATGTTGCACAAGGTTTATTTTGTAGCACAGTTTGTGCGTGGAAGCACAACTGTGAGTGGTGTTGTGCTAGGTTGTTATCAAGTCCTGTGATACTTTTGTTTTTCCAAACACAGTGTAGTTGCCTATTGAAAGGGTATGGCAAATCTAAGTTGAATTCCAGGTGACAGGTACATGTTTTCAGAGGTTTTCTCAGGGCTGATTGGCTGGAGCTGGGGGAACAGCATGGCTTTGTAAGGTCCGAACTAGGAGCTGAAAGAGCCACAAATGTGCAGCGTGACTCTAGGCAATTCACTTTCTTGTATATTTGTTTCCTTTCCCAATTTTTTTTCTTCATGTTTTTCTTGAGGTTTTAAAAGTAAGGTCTTTAGAATATAACTTCTCTTTATGAGTTTGATGGGAATGCCTTTGTTGTGTTACTGCTACTACTGCTAAAATACTTATGTCGCAGTTTTGGCATCAGATAATTTTCTTATGGGATTCTCTGTTCTATTTTTCATATTATTGTTTTTCCTACCACCTCTTTCATCCTTTCTTCCCCTTCTGTTACATCAGAGAAATGTTAATGGGAGCAAGAGATATCTGCATATCAATACAGTGTAGAGCAGCAGGCTTGTTCTCTGTTCTGCAAAATGGAGCTGATAGCTTGTTGAAAGTCAGACAGAGGTGGTGCACTAGCACAGGTAGCTGATGTGGAAGTTTATATCTTTAATTTCTTTTGCAGCAGCAAGAATATGTTCTTTGAAGATAGAACTAAGCACATACCCAGATTTACTTTCTGTAATTGAAAAAAAACCAAAACCAACCCAACTTGTTCCTACATTCTGTTTCCTTGTGTGCTTTGCCATGCTCAGCTTAGTTGAGTATGAGTTGTGTGAAGCTTTCAGACTGTTTTGTATATGATGGTTTTGTGTTATAATTCACTTATGCAGACAGTACCTTTCTCCCTTAGCAGTTGTGCCTTTTTCTGTGTCTTCCAAATACTCAGAGGAATTTTATAGCCAATAGGTTCTCATCTATTTCTCTAAAGACATCCTCATCTTATGAGTTTATGATCACGCTCTCTTTCTGTGGGAAAACTTCAAACAACTGCAAACATTTCTAGTTATGTGGGTCAACAATAGATCTTGATCGGTTATGAATTAATGGTTAGATACCTTTGGTATAGTTGAGTTTGGAAGCAACTTTGTGTATCCTCACAATATCCAGAGCTTATTTTAGTTCAGTGCTTTTAGATCTACAATTGCTTGTTGTGATGTTTAACAGTTTTATCAGCTTCACATTCTTATGACACAGAGAGGACTCTAAACTTTTTTTTTTTTAGTAACTCTGAAACTATGCCATGAGAATGGAGGACATCAAACTGATCCCTACTGTGTGGGCTAGGCACTGTAAGGATGCAAGTAAAACTTTTGCATCTTGATATCTATCTTTTAAAGTCCTGGACTATTTTTTTTTTTTATATAAATAGTATAGTAATTATGGAACTGGCAATCTGTTTTCATCTCAATATTGAAGAGAGAATGGTGTGGGATAGACTATGGGGCACTGTGATCTGTTTAATTTTGCACACTAGGTATAGGGAGTCTTTTTATGGTGTATGAGAGCTGAAGTGCTTTTTAACAAACTTATCACTGTCAGCTTTGCACCTCGAGTTTTTGAAAGATTGCTTGGCAATGAAAAATGATTGTAGGGCAAAGAACTACAGATATGGTGTTATATAAATACTTGCTGTCCCTGTTGTCCTTTGTGGTGTTTCCCCCTCAAGAAAAAATTACCTCAAGCTAATCGGATGATGTACCCCAATGGTAAACAAAATGCATTCTCATTTGCATTCATGGCAAAACTTCTGCATCAACCTTCTTAAACTTTCTTGGACATGGGAGATTATAAATTTATTTCAGTGAAGCTGGTTAAATTATCTTGAGAATAATGGATTTCTTGAGGCTAACAAGATAATAAGGAATTACAGTTCATTTTTCTTCCATTAATGCTTTACACTTGAACTAAGAGTTGCCTTTTTAACACAAGATTAATCCCTTTGAGCAGCCTACTTCTGGGCAGCTTTGAGTGGCCACATCTCCTAAAGTCTGTTCAAAGTCATTAGTTGGACTGTGCAGATAATCTGCCAACAGAAGCCAGAGAAGTTTTGCTTTTATCAGCTTGTCCACCTGTCCCTATGTTGGACATTTAGGAAAACAAAATGTTCTCATTTGCCAAATGGAGCTGTTCTGGTTTTGGTGTAGTGGAAGAGGCTCTGGAGGAATAGCTTGTGCCATATGGAGAGGACTGACATATTTTCCATATGTTGCTTAGTATTCTGGGACCTCATTCTCTTGAGGTGCATCAAATTCTTGCTCTCAGGGGAAGTTCTGTTCTATAACTCTTAAGGTGAGACATCAGGAAGACTAGACTCTGCAGCACTAGCTGTACAGGCACCTATACTCGCCCACATTGCAGTTCCTCTACCACTGAGTACTGCTCCTTACTATTTCTGACTACTGTCTCTCCATAGAAGACCAAAGGTGAGAAAAAGCTTCGATTGATGTAACCAAAGGGTGTTACCCTGTTTTCCCAGTGGGTTTGAGAATAAGATTCCTGGGAAAACTCTCACATCTATTCTCTTGAACTGCAGAGAGCAGGAGAGAGGAGGAGGCAGAAGCAGAGAAGTAATCTATAGAAGCTAACTATTGCCCCATATGTTGTCTCCTCAGTGCTCTGTACTATCCACTATACATTTAAAGTCCCTGTATACATCTTGAAATTACTCTTGAATGACTCCTCAGTTATCTCAACAAAAGCTGCCTGATACACTAGCAGAGATTTAATCAGAGATTGTTAAACATTTTAAGTGCAATTAAACTAAAAATAAGTTGAGGTTTAAAGGCAGGTTTTCTGCAGTCAATTAGATAATGTGGCTTTTGATTTATGATCATGCTTATGAGCTGTGCCTGATTTACAGTAAAATACCTTGGTTTACCTACCAATTGACCTCCTTTATTGTCCTAATCTGTGGAGACTTGTTACACTCCAAGTTGTTCATTACTTAAATAACCTTTTCATCTATGTTTCTTGGAAGGGTTCAAAGTTCTTGCATCGGCTTCGCATTACTGGCCATTGGAAGATGTGGATGGAATTCATGAATTTCGGGATACAAATGGAGGTAGACAAAGGATTCATTGACATTGGCAGTAACATAAGTTATTTGTTGCAGTCTGTAAGTAGGAAGGGAGCAATGATTCTCTCCTCTATGATTCTAAGAGGAATGAGAGAGGTTAGCTTTTGTACCACAGCAGCTGAGATGATTTTTTTTTTTTTCTCAATTAATGTTTTTGCAGTGTTCAATGTATTCATGAACTGGTTTTTATAGAGTATTCTCAGATGTTTTATGGGCTGTCTATGCATTGTTAAGGTTATAAAGAGGAAAGGCTTATAATCCAAAGAGTCACTGAAATCACATTGTTATTAGTTGGTTTGGGACATACCTAACATTCACTAATACACTTGGTGGCTGAGATATTTAGGTATGCCAGCAATGAAGATGCCTGCTTCTTTTTGCAATCTGCAAGCAGTTAAATGCACAAATTATTCACGCACTTCTGAAAATTCCATCTAGTTCCTGTAGAAAGAGAAGTGTAAGCTGTTATCTGAATATTTCTGGCTCATTTTTATTTGCTTTGGGGGTATTTCTTTAAAAGCAGTATTGCTGCGTTAGCTCAAATTCTATTTCCAATTAGACAAAATCAAGTGAGATTTGGTCAGGCAAAACTCTCATTGATTTGAGAATCGGCCTCTGGGACTGTGCAGTCCCAGAGGGAATGATATAAAAAGGCATTTCGGTTGGATTCAGCAGTTTTTCTGGTTCTGATGTGTCTTATCATGACCAATAAGGGTGGTGGGGGCTTCCTGGGGATGTGCAGGTGATGTAATTGGTGGGATGGGATACAATTGGTCAATTGAAGCTCCATTGCAAGGCCATTCCTTTCAGATGAGGTGTTCAGCTGTGCTCTGCCTGAGTCTGAGACTCAAAGGTCCCTTAGTAATTTTTATGTGAACTGTTTTCCCTCTTCTGACGTTTTAGCCAATTACAAGTTGGACTGATGTATATTCCCCAGTATTTCTCCCAGTCAGACTGACCACCCTGAATGCTGAACTGAACAGTTTTGTACTTGTAAGGACTAGCTGTGTTAGTACAGGTAACTGTGGTGTCCTTACCCAGAAAGATCACTACAGAAGATTAAATCAGCAATTGGAGACCTTTACAACCTTGTATGAAAAATGCCACAAGAGTGCAAAATGACATTGCCATTTTTGTGTAATAAATAACAATTAAATGTCTGTTTGTGAGTGAGGAAAAAGATCCATAAATAGCTAAAACCTTTTATTGCAGGGATGTTCAAGTGTTTTAAGCTTAATCTTTGACCCATCTTTCTGTAGTTTCTTAAAGGAATGAAATTTGCTGACCACAAATAAATCTGGTCAATGTTCTGCTCCTGTTAGAGGCTGATGGCAGCATTCCTGTTGACTTCAATAGAACCATAATTTGGCTTACACAAAGTTACCATATGAATCTCTAGCACTGTGTTAAAGTAGTTTTCTGACACTGGACTTTGCATAGTTTCAAAAAGAGTAAAGTGCTCTGTATCCAGCACTGTTTTGACATTCATGTTACATCAAAAAAGTTTTTTTGAATGTGCTTTAAAGTGATATATAAACCAGCCCCTGGAAAAGCGAGAATTGAAGTTAGACTGTGTTAAAATTATATTAAATGATGTTATTTCAGCAAAATTCAGAAGTCTTTTCAGTAGTATCTTGAAAGAGATAAAGAAAAAACATATAGAGTCCCTGATCCTACAAGGCTTCACTTGCAGGAATGGCACTGACTTGCATGAGCAATCTCCTTTGACTTCTATTATGACATTGTGTTAAATAACTTTATAAATGAGCCAGTTGCATGACTTTACTGAAAAAAAATTTTGAAGGACTTGTCTTCTTATTACATGCAGAGGTTGCCAGTAT
Source organism: Eubucco bourcierii (assembly GCA_013396675.1). Taxonomy (NCBI): domain Eukaryota; kingdom Metazoa; phylum Chordata; class Aves; order Piciformes; family Ramphastidae; genus Eubucco; species Eubucco bourcierii. The sequence continues at coordinate 112,021 of VWZE01011591.1, forward strand.
CCAAAGTTTTGACTTTTGGCTTTCTTTACAGTGCAATCTGACAGTGTCGAATTCTTTCCTTAATGTTGGAGTGGATGGTTCAAATTCTTCTTCATTGCTTATATTGTGTCTTACAATGCACAGATATTACATCAACTGCCTCCAGCAGAGGTTTTATGTATCTGATATCTGACTTCAATATACAAGAAAAGTTTTCTTTATTGATGTAATATAACGCAGGTGACGATTTTCTTGGTTTTGATACCATTCTGATTACACAGCTCCTCTGTTTATTGCTAAAGTCTTTCTGGTTCTTTCACTCATATCATGCAGTTATTTTCATTCCATGTTTCTCCTCTTAAATCCTTGAAGCATCATAATCTGTCCGTCATGTTAATCCATTTTATTTGTTGAAGTCATTGTGTGTGAAGCCAGATTTATATCTCTCAATGCGCTTGTGTTGTGAGGGTGTCAGCAGATTAATTTTTGGTTATCTCAGCAGTGGAGGCAATTGAAGGGAAACAATCAACCTAAAATATAGTAAATTTAAAAAGAAGTGGCTGTGTTCAGGTTTTTCACCTGACCCTTTGCTTTCCCTGCATTTTGTGAGCTCAGTTGGTGTAAAACCCAAATTGATTTCTTTCTATTTGCTTTCATGGCCTTTCCATCAAGCTTTATTTCCCTGCCCAGGGTAAATAATGACAGTGTGCAAGATTCTGGTAAACTTTCAAAACAAAAAAACAAACAAAAAAAATATACAAAAAATTGATTTTTTTTTTTTCCTCTTGTATTTTAATTTGTGCCTGTTGCCTCTTATCTCTTTACTGGATACAGCTAAAGAGTCTGGCTCTATCCCTACACCTCCCACTGGGTGTTTATACACATGGATAAGATGTCTGAGCCCTCTCTGCTTTTCCAGCACTCTCAGCCTTTTGCTGGGCTTGTTCCAGTATGCCCACTCCTCTCTTGCACTGCAGAACCCACAGTTGAGCTTGAGTTGCCCATAGCTTTTGGACTAGAATAAGATTTTTTATTACAATTGATTATATTTCAAAGCTGCCTTCTGCAGTTATATTTTTTTTAGTAGCTTTTTCTTCTCAGTTACTGCAAGGTAAAAAAAAACGGGGTGGGGGATAGTTCAGGGATCCTGTGTGTTTACTTAACTTGTGTAGTAAGAGAATGTAATGTTCACATGCACATTTATTTATAGGGAGTGATTGTATTCACCATTCTAAAGGCCACTGACCAACATCTGTGATTTGTGCTGAGAGATATGAACTGGTCGATTCATTACTGATTGTGTTTATTCATTGTTTTGCTTATTTGCTTATTTTCTTTTGTTGTTCCACCCAGCTCTAAGAATCCACAACTTCACTGTGCTTCCTTCCCATAACTCTACCTTTGTATATACCAATGACTCTGCCTACTCTAACTTCTCTGCAACTGTAGGTGAGGATTTACGTATTTTTTTTTTGTTCTGCATTTATCAAGCTTGGCTGGTTCTTGTAACATTGGATTCCAAGTTAACACTGAGTTGTGCTTCGAGTGGTCATGTAGTAAAGGCCTATCTAAGCCTATGTTGGCATATGTTGAGTTACTCCTAACTACTAGCAGAAGCATTCCCATGACAAGCAGCCCAGAGGAGCATGCACCCTAGTAGTCCTCCAAATCCTAAACATTTGTGAAATGAAACAGAGGTGACATTACAGAGGAACATGTAAGAGCAAACAGGCTGATTTAACATTTTTCTTTAATCCCTTCCAAGGTTATAAGGAAAAAGCAGCCATCTGTTTTTCACCATTTCACAGTAATTTTAAAGGAACACATGAAAGAAAGATTCAAGTAAATTTTCAATGTCTGGCAGTAAGATCTTGTCAATCATGACTTCTTTGATTAACATGGGGTTATTTTAAAAAGGCAAGCAAGAATCTGCATGTGTATATCTTCTAATGATTTGTTTGTTTTATGGTGGGGTGTTTTGTTTTGAGTGGGGTTTTTGTGGGTTTTGTTTGTTTGTTTTTGATTTTCACATCAACACCCTAGGTGATAAAAGGAAGAACAGAAAATGGCAAGTTTCTAGGCAGAAACCTGGCAGACTTGAAGCTACTTATATCTACACCATCATAAGTGTCCTGGTTTGATCCCTAACCTTTGCCCATCAACTAAAAATAATTTAATTCACTGAGATTTATACTTGCGAAGGTGCAATTGAAACATGACCTCTTGTCCACTTCGCCATTATGTGTTAACTCACATCTAGCTGTTGGAAAAGCTTACCTAAGGAGAAGGATGAAAATGGTAGAACTGTAATTTGGGCTGTTCAGATACTAGGAGGTTTATATTGGAATACTAAAACTTCTATTTTTCTACTCTCTAACAGGAAGAATATACTGGCAAATGTGAACTCTATTAATAATGAACTTCAAATGACCCTAATTCCTTTCAGTCCTTTCTTATCTACTTTATAGACCATTTGCATAGTTCTCACATAATAAGATATATTCAATGTGAACACTAAAAAGAATGACATTAATGGCAAAGGAAATGCTATGGAAACAGAAATGCATTATCATATGGGATTTATTCTGGCTCGATTAACTTAGAATTCAAGTCACTCAAGAAGAACTTAGAAGTGCTTACTTCACTCCATATTACACACTCAAATTTTTAGAAGAAGTGAAATTTAATCTGTCTGTCAGAGACCAAACCTGATGCCTTCTTCCTCAAAGGGAGGGGAAGAGACCTGAAAACTGGGATTTGTGCTGAGATTTGGAGTGAACTCAGAAAACCTGTGGACATACATTCAGTGAGAGCTGTGCCATACCGTTGCTGTTTCCTTCAGTGGTTTATCCTAGAGATGAACCAGCAGTGTGACTGCCATCCTCACGCCTGATGGGCGCCTACAGTTTGGAAATGAGATGCCCTTCCCCTCCCCACATCCTTATTTCATAGAGGGATGCACCATCTTGATGCAGTGACAACAGTAGCTGTGATTATCACTCTAGATAGATGGTTTGTGCCTAGCACTGATGTGTGCCTTTGTCATGATTGGTGCTGTGCTAAAGGTTTCTGATAAGTCAGGTAGATATATGGCCATAAATACAGAGTAAAGTCCCTTATGTCCCCCTTATGTGTTTTAGACCATTTGTGTGCCTGCCTCATTTCCCCTTGTAATCTCATTAGGTTTTCAAATAGCAAGTGGCACGTAACTGCCAATTTCTGTGCTTCAGAGCAGGAGAAGGTAGTGTTCTCATTGCTGGCATTTCTTTTGGAGCAACTCTACTCCTAAAGTGTTTAAAACAATTTCTCCAGGGGGAATAATAAAAAAAAAAAAATAGACTCCTAAATCTTCCTGACCCTTGAAAAAGTACCATCACAAACAACAGTATTAACATGAAGTTCCAAACTGACCAATTACATTCTGTCTCCTCAGATATAAATGACAGGCTCTTTTGTGTTCTGTGGAAGTCAGACTTTTCAACACAGCAACATTTCCTATTACCTTCACTGCTAAAATTAGTCCCTCTTTTTATCTTGGGACAAATAAAATGCACTTCCCATTGTCATCATCTATCAGGCCATAGTGAGGCTTCTTATAGTAAACACATGTCATGACTTCTTTTAATATTAAGAAGGCTCATGTTCTTTAGCTAGTAGGAGATGAGTCAGCACTGCTTCCTTTTAGGAGGGAACACAGAAAAATCAGTATCAAATAATAAGATGTTGTCCATGTTAGACAAAGAAATAATCTTTCCAAATGACAATGATGCCATACCAAAGGCTGTCTGAAAAACATTTTAAATTTCTGACTTTTCAATATAATTTTCAAGTATATGCAATATTTTTTAATATTTAAAAACTTTTTTTTTTTTAATGAGAAGTGTTTTTTTGATGGCAATTTCTGTTAACAAAAATGAGAGAACCCTTTTCTGTTACACTGTTGATGGATTAAAGAATTTCTTCACTTATTGTTAAACAAAACAAATTTAGGCTAGATGTTAGGAAGAAGTTCTTTCCAGTGAGGGTGGTAAAACAGTGGCACAGTTTCCCAGTAAGTTTGTGGATGCTCCCTCCCTGGAGGGGTTCAAGGCCAGACCAGATGAGGCCTTTGAGCAACTTGTTCTAGTGAGAGGTGTCCATGCCTGTGGTTGAAACTGGATGATCTTTGAGGTCTCTTCCAACCTAAACCATTCTGTGGTTCTATGTATCTTACATGGAGAACTCTGGAAAGCAAAAAATATATTCAGATTACTTTGAAAGAATAACTTTTGGGTGTATGAGTTCTTTCAAGCAGTCCCAGTTAACCAGGAATCTGAGTGGTGGATATAAGTATTGTTTTTAAGAACTTGAGCTATCTGAACGGTTCTTTAAAACAAACCCCAACAAACTACCAACAAATCCCCACCAAAGAAAGAAAAAACAAACAAACAAACAAAAAAGCAACAATAACAATAAAACCCCCAAAAAGAAAGCCTAGAGTTATGACAAAAGAAACAGGTGGTTGAATCTGTCAAAACCATTTTACAGGAAGTTTTATGTAAATGTTAATCTTTATTTTGTTTTACCTCTAGATATTATAGAAGGAATGGTGAACAAAGGAATTTATGTCACTGAAAAGAAAGGAGTGACTTTTCTCTTCTCTGGAAACTATCATAATTCCTGCATTCATAATCCAGAAGTTTGTGGACCTGAAGGTTAGTAAATTTGTTAATTACTATTTACTTTTCTTTTGTTGTCAACTTGTGTAAGTCAATATTCATCACTTTTTCCCTCGTTGGAATGTACTCTTTAAAATTCTAGCTTGACACTTTTCTTTATTGATTTTTAAAACAATTGAGAGCTGATTGCTGAAAATGTAGTCATTTCTAACCGTGGTTTAAATTAGGACTAATCACCATCTACTCAGATCAATGATCTACACTATAATTAATTCCAACAAAACCAGAAATAAGCTTATAGTGCCCAGAATCTTACCCATGGCACCAAGATGAATTCCTACAAGTGCTGCAGTCTTACAAACAAAGAAGTTATCCTGCAGATTTAAAATATAAGAAGCAATTCTTCCCTGTGATCACTTAGTAGAAATGGGTTTGGGGTTTTTTTTAATTTAAGTGTTAAATAACTTGGAATCCATTAGTCCTTGTAGGTTCCTAAACCTCTACATTCTGTTTCTCTTCTCTCCTTCATGAGCTAGGGTCACAAAATGACAGATGAAATAGGGGTGCCACAGGTTTGACAATGTGTTGATAAACAGTTTTAATCACCTTCTGTAATGAGTACCACAGCAGGCATGCACAAAATCACTAACATAAAACAGAGATTTACAATTCAGTAGAAATGGAAGAATCAATGGAAAATGGCAGCTTTCAATACATAAACTCCATCAATCCCTGAGCTTAAGCAGTATTGTTAACACTGAGTTTTCTTGTTGTATTGATTTAGGCCATTCTTCAACTGGCTAACATCACTTGAAATAGGATTTTCTTTTCCTGTTTTTTCTTCTCTCTTTTTTTTTAGCTGCTAAACCTAGAACTGTGTATGAACTTCTCAAGAAAGTAGGAGAAACTCAGAGGGCAGATGGCTATTACCTGGGAGAAAAAGTAAACCAGTCTCCTACTGTAGGCATATTTTCTGATACATGCTGTGTCTTCTCATACTTTGTCAAACCACTGGGAAATAAAAATTGTCAGTAAATCATATTATTTCTACATCTGTATTGTAATGTGATAATCAGTATAAATTATTTTTGTAGTACCAAGGCACTCTTAGTATCTCACAAACAAGAACATTGAAAGCATAAAATACCAAAATGTTCAGCACATAAAATATGAAAAGAAATTATATAAACAATAAATACTAGGGTATTAAAAAGCAACCAAACTAAAAGGACAAAAACCAACCTTCCTTTATCTGAAGAGAATGTATTTTGTGAAGAGAGTGCCTTTCATTTTTCTACTAATCAAACCTGTGGCAATGATAAAAAGGTAATTTTATTCAAGGCTGCTATTGCTTAAATATCACAGAATCACAGGAGCTGGAAGGGACCTCAAAAGCTCATCCTGTCTAACCTGGCTGCTACAGCAGGATCACCTGTACCAGATCACACAGAAATGCATCCAGATGGGTGTTGAATATCTCTAGGGAAAGATTCTACAACTCTCATGTTTAAATGAAACTTCCTATGCAGCAGCTTCCAGCCATTGCCCCTTGTCCTGTCACTGACATCACTGAGCAGACCCTAGCTTCATCCTCTTGGCACTCACCCTTATGTATTTATAAACATTGATGAGGTCACCTCTCAGTCTCCTCTTCTCCAAGCTAGAGAGCCCCAGCTCCCTCAGGCTCTCCTTGTAAGAGAGACGTTCTGTTGCCTTGTTCATCATTGTGGCTCAGTGCTGGATTCTCTCAAGCATTTATCCCTTGATGTTTGTTGGTTTCATTGTGTGAAACTGGTGTTAAGTAGATTTAAGCAGGGAATGCTTTCTGAAGTGAGCTTGGGATCTTTTCAGAAGAAACACAACATCCTTTGAAACAGAAATCTCTGTATTTTTTTCAGTTTAAATGTTAATAACATTTCAGAACTGTTATTTTGGCTTGAACAAACGTTCTTCTTTTTTTTTAAACATTGAAACATTCTTCACCCACCTTCCTTCTTTTCGAAATAACTTTTAAACAGTGTTTTTCTGTAAGCAGTTTTGGGCTCAAAGGTGGCATTTTAAGTCACAGGAAACATCTGAGAAAGATGTGAGAATATTGTCTTAATTATTAGTTTAAATGCAGTAGGAGAAGTTGGATTTAGCCATCCTATGTGAAGTTGAAATTACAATATAATTTTAAAAGGCAGCCCTATTCACAACAGAACATTTCGTGAAACTACTTATTGTGTGCCTTACTTGAATTTTCATTTTCAGATCTGGCATTTCATGAACCAGAATGCACATAAGGAAGATTTAGAACCACAATTTTCTTGTGACTACAATAGCTACAGGGCGGTCCGATAGGTTAGACAGACAAAAATTGGGGAAACAACTCCACTGCAGACATGCTGTAGGACTTAGTCACTCTGTCTACATAATTTCAACCTCTCGGTCTGTAAAGAAGGAGTAACAGCACTTCCATACCTTTCAGAAGTATGGCAAAGTACTGGAGAAAAATTGTGAGATATTTAGGCAAAGAAATCACAATAATAGCAACAATAAAAATAACAGACCAACGAGGCTGATATTGGTGGCACTTTCTCAAGAGGGGTAAAAAACGGTGTGCAGATGCAAAGGAAACACCTGGCTTTCTGAAAAGGGGGCTGGGTGAGCCTTTCAACCTTATTGTTGGTGTGGCAAGAAACTGAAATGTGAACTCATTCATTTACTTATGAAGGTATTGCAGCTGTTGCAACTTGCTTAAAACAGACCTCGAATTCTTCATATGGGAGTTCATCCACATTCATCAAGACCTAGCAAACTGAGGTTGCTAACTTTCATCTACTTGTTGATTTCTGGGAGGCCATTGATAATAGATCAGCATTTCCATGGTGGTTATTTTATTATCTGTAAAGTGGTTAGGAAATGGTATGTAGATCAAGTGAATTTATGGGTGCAGTCATAAGGATAAGTAGAAAGATCAGTTAGACAGCAAGATATTAGATAGTTAAATTATTTAGTCTGCAATAATATAATTTTAGACTTCTCTGCTAAGTTAATGTAAGAAAATTTGAGATATATATTAAAAAATACAAAAGTTCCAGAGAGCAGAGGGGGAGAATATTTCTGATCATTGTAGTGAACTCTTGGAGGCTTTTCCATCTTTAATCAAAAAATTATGAAACACATTAACAACAACAAAAAAAGGTCTATGGTTTTAACAAGAAATTTGCATAATAGTTTGAGGTCTTCATTAACTTGTGCTAGGCAATCTGGCAGCACAATTGGCAAAGTTCATGCTACCTGGGGGGCATGCAAAATTGCTAACTATAAAACCATTCAGATATTTTGACTACTTGTCAAAAGAGCATAATCAGCAGGTTAAAAGAAGTGATTATTCTCCTCTGTTCAGTGCTCAGGAGAGCATATCTGAAGCACTGTGTCCCATTTTTGTACCACACTAAAAAAAGATGGTTACCAGTCAGAATGAGACCGGCAGGTGAACAATATGATATGGAAGTGGAGGCTGAGGCTTATCCTCACACCATGAAGAAAAGAGAATGGTGAGAGCTGTCTTCACCTGTGTGGTGGTTGATTACAGAAGCAGTTGGAGCTAAACAGTCTTGGAGATGCACAACAAAGATGTGATAGGCAATGTGAGCACATTGTAGCACAGGAAATACTGATTAGATCTGAGGTGGTCAGCATTGGGGTGGTTTGCACAGGAAGGCTGTGCAGTCTGCATCCACGGGTGGCATTAAAACCTGAGCCGAGCTCTGAGGAACTAGAACAAGCTCTGAAACTGGCCCTGCTTTGAGCAGGCGGTTTAGATTAGGTGATCCTTAGGGTCATTGCCACCTTAATTCATGATTCTTTGTGGCAAAACTTCCACTTCTGTACTTCATAAACTTTTTTCACTGCTTGCTCTGAACTCAGGTTTTATTGTTAGCACTTTGTGCTATAAATTCTGAGATGAACATTTTTAGGAGCTGTTTAGTTGAGCCATTTTCTTTGTAATTGCCTTTGACTGCAGAACCTCTACAGCAGAGCCACTATGAACTTTTGAAGTGAGAAGGAGGTTTGATTTGCCACTTGTGTTTCAATCAAGCCTTTTGAGGTAACCTTTATTAAAGAAACCAGCCATTTTACAGAAATCCTATTTCTACACTAATCTGCACTCTGAAGAGCTCTTCAATTTTACAATATAATAGTAAACTACACTGGGAAGCGAATAAGATTATTTGTGGACAAAGTTAATCACACATGTACTTGCAAAAGTGCACTTGCATTTTGGGAAGAATCTGAGCTTTCAGTAGATGAGGACTTCAGAATTTTGACTGTGGCTCTTTTATGTATATATGTTGTTGTCCCTTTTCTTTAGTTGGTTCTTTGCTTTCAGCGATTGTTGGACATTGAAGCATGAAGACACAGCTAACAACATACTTAGAAGAATCAAAGTTTAATTAAGAATAGATGCTGCTCAATGAGCATAAGTGACAGCCAGTCAGTGCATCAGTAACTTGGAAGCAGTGTGCTTCTGGCTCTGCTGACATGTGGTGAACATCCAGAAAAATGTAGATGCTGTTGGGAGGGTATGGGGGTGTGAAATCGACTTGTATTTTTAAATAATTGAAGACCGTGGAGGGAAAAGGGTATCACAGGAGGATGTGAAGGGCAAGGAGACTGGAGAGTGAAGGCAAAGCGAATAGAAGCATAAACCTGTAAGGAAAGAAGACTTAATTACTTTTAGTGCTCAATGAACTTCAGTTTGAACAGATCAAAGCTACTCAGGGAGCAATGATTACTCCTATGGTCCCGGGTATGAGCATGTGATGTGAAACCAAGGAGAGATGTTTATTTGGTTTAAACTGTTAGAGCATTGTTGATTTAAAAAAAAAAAATGCTGTTCTTGTTTATGCTAACAGATGATCTGTTCCCAAAAGCATTCCTGCTCTCTACATTCTACTGTATTGGAAATTTGCAGTGGCACTGTTTTTGCTGTGGATTTTTTTTTTTTTTTTTAATTTGTGTTGAGCTTGGTGGTGTGGGTGTTTTTTTTTTTGTTGTTGTTGTTTTTTTTTAAATTAAAATCTCCTCTCTCTTACTTTCATCAGGAGTAACATTTTCTTTTTTCTGGAAAACTCAAGACCAGCAGGCTAAGTTTCTCCCTGCCTCTGGGGGAAGAGTAATTTCCAGCGGTTTCAAAATCTGTTCAAATGAAGGTGAAGGCTCAGTGGAATTTTACACACGTGGGAATGCAATGATGAAGTGGAAGGCAAGCTTTAGTCCACCAGGTAAAATCTGTAATTGTTCAAAACAGTTTGTTTCTTTGTTCTGTTTTACTTTATTCTTTTAGAGAGATGTAGTGGCGAGAGTACAACTTCAGGAATGAGAAGTTGGTTTATAAAAATATCTTTGCTTAGTAACTTTCTTGAAATATAAACTGAAGAACCAGTGAGATCATGTTCTAGAACATTTGCATGTCACTAACAGCCCTTGGATTTTACTTCGAGTTGTTTCTGAAGTGAAATTCTTTTTGACATGAGTAGATTAATGAATGCTTAGACGGAAACGTGAGTGAAAAGTGCAGGTAATCTCACAGAGTTCTCAGTATATTCTGAAACTGGATACATGCTCTGTCCTCTACTGCCTCTTAAATGAACACTTTATTTGGTAACTCTCTCACTGGGTGTTTAGTGCTTTGGTCATTTTGTTACCTGTTGAGTGCCAAGTTATGCCATGGCATGGTGTTAACAAACCCTTCAGTATATCACACGCCTCACTGCTTCTATCTAAACTGTGTTTTGTTGGGGAACAGTATTACCTAGTTACTGGAACAAATTCTGGTATTCCAGTAATGCCACTGATGATCATTAAATCTTTTCTAGCCTTAATTTAACTACCTATACATTGGCAAGATGGGATTTTTCTCACCTTGTAGTAGCAGATTTTTTTTAAAGTGTAATAAATCAGTTGAGAAATCCTATTTTAAGAGAAAAACTGCCAAATGGTAAGAATAATTCACACATTTGTTGAATATCCAAAGCAAGTTAAAATTAATATTGTATTTGAGAGTCTCAAAACATCACAAAGAAACTGTGGCAACTTTTAATTGGTCCGTTTGCTTGTCCTCCAGCTCTTGCACTCTTTATGCAGTTCTTGCTGAAGCAAATTTTGAGACACTATTGAGTTGCCAGATCTTGGCCAATAACACTTAGCAAGTGTAATTTATGAAACTGCAGTGAGCCCAAGTAAGAGTTCAGACAAAAGCTAACAGGCATTCTGCCAAAGTATGGGCTTCCCCATGGGTATAAAGATTAATCTACATGACATCAGCATTCCATAATTCACTCTTAGCACTTCCTATACGACTCTGTAGCATTGCACAAGTCAGCAAAAAGATACCGAACAGGAAAGACTCTAAATAGAATTGATTCATGGATTTAGCTGTGACTCTTAACATTTTGCAGGACCTTACTGGACTCATATTCTCTTTACATGGAAATCAAGAGAAGGACTGAAAGTCTATGTCAATGGAACTCTAAACACAACTGATCCAAACGGGAAAGTTTTCTATGATTATGGAGACCCCAGTGCAAATCTTCTGACTGGGACAGAGGGGGATCAAACCAAGCGCTATGTGAATGGGGCATTTGATGAAATCATTATATGGGAAAGGGCACTCACCCCCAGTGAAATAGAGCAGTACTTTACAGCTGCTGTTGGTAAGTATCTGCACTGTTGTCATAACTAGCCTTTTATAGGGATGCTTACTCAAAAATGTTTAGTGTGTAGGATTTGTGTTCATTTTACATTCTTCAACTATTAATTTTTTTGGAGAATGAATAAGTCAGTAATGACTGTCACCAAAATACTCCTCTGTCTTTGGATATGCAGTCTTTTCAACCTGGATTCTAGGTCCTTAAAAATGTAATAAAAAATTAGAAAGATTTGAAGTCGTTGTTAGATCCTTTAGGATCAAGAGAAGAGGAACAATAATTAAATGCGAGGCAGAACAGTATTAGGAAATGCTGACTCCAAATACTGGACCCACACTCCAGTAGTTTTGTAACTTAGAGCCAAGTCACTCAGTGTATTCCAGCAGATGTGGATAGTAATGGTTATCTCCAGTTTCTGGAACTATTAATGACTAAGATTTATTAATTCATGGAGACTTGTGAACTCAAAAAAAAAAAAAAGAAAAAAGAAAAAAGAAAAAAAAAAGACAAAGGAAAAAAAAATTGTAATTGTTATTCCAAAGGCAAAGCAACAAGATTAGAACAAAGACTTAGACTGGGCACCTAACCTTGTTAGTTGTTCTATGGATCTTTATTATAAATATTTCACTGCAAGAGAATGTGTTGCTATTAAATGCTTGTTTGTTAGTAGCAATTGGAAAACATCAGTCTCTGTAATGAAGCTATAGGGCAACTGGAGCATGTGGATTTGCTGGCACTTTCCATGCTTTCATTTATTCTTACTGGGTTATGGAGAGCTAAAGCAGTTACACCCATCCCTCCCGGGCTTTTATAAACCCGTAAGAACCATTTTCACAATGGAACTTTGAGTAACACAGAACTGTGCCTGGAAAAGAGAATGTATCTCTTGGTGACCTCTGAGTTTGATTTATAGCAATCAAATATGTAGAAAACCTATTTTTATCAACAAGAAAGGATAAACTAGTGTGCTGGTTTGAGGCTAATTGGAGTATTTTAATGGAGAAAATTATAGGCTGTGAAAAGCAAACAATGGTGATGTCTACTTCACTCATAGGCTTGCTGAGATGCATAAGAACAAGAACACAAACATAGATAAGACACCGACAGAGAGTCTCTGTCTCTCTAGCTGCTGATTTGGTCTTGGCCTCTCTGCTAACCTAACTAACCACTCTCCTAACCCCCCTGGCCGACCCTCCAAGCTCACCTTGTGCGTAAGGCAAACCCTGGGGTAAGGTATAGGGGTGGGGAGAAGGTGGAAGGGTGGTTGGGAGCCCATCCTGGGGACTTTGATTTCTGGGAGGGGTATTATGTTTCTGTATTCCCTTTAANATAGAATTTTAAGTCAGAGAAAGAAAACTCCATCGGCTGTATAATAAAGCAATCTATTTTCTTTGCCACATGAATAATAGCAACTGCACACAAGTTGTTTTTTTTTATTTCAAATATATATATATGGACACATATATATGTATTTATTTATATATATATAAAAAAACTTTTTAAAATGAATCCTATGAAAACCTTAGAAATTGTGATTGGGAGAGTATTCACTGATACAGAATACACTTTCAAAATTTCAAATTAAAACAAAATGAACAACAAAACCTCCTACCCCAAACCAGTTACATTGTTTTGGCCATGTTGGTAAAAAATGCTCGTCTGTTACATCTTTCACAACAATCTAGTTAATACAACAGTCTCCAACTCAGAACTACCATAAATCACATTCTTTGACTTAGTGTAACTCAAGAAGAATGTTATGTTCCTAAACTCAGAGGAGGAGATTTTCAAACTAACCTGATCCATCTATATGTGTGCCTTGTTTCACTGTCGGAGAAGTATGACTTATATAAATACAAAGAGAACTCTTTTTTTTTTTTAACCTGTTGAATTCTTGTGAGCTCAAAGCCATCCCCTGAAGACCTTCACCCTTCCATCTTCACTCTAACAAATAATCAAGGCATTAGGGAAACCTCTTTCTACAAATGCGAATCCTGTTTGCAAACCTAAGTTTGTACTTTCCTCTGTACTTTGGCTGGAAATATTCTTGCTAGGGCTCAAAACCTCAGGTCAATGGACCTTAATGCTTGTAGCTAGCTTTTAAAACACTGCAGGAAAAACTGGCTTCTGATTCTGCTAAAGTTGAAAATTTTTAACCAGTTGTACAGAATTTTGCCTGTATCTTACCTTTCAATTCCTGCTGGTTTTTAGAAGGCTGTATAGCAAACTCTCTGATTTTTATACATGGAGATATTCATGCTGTGAGCTTTTGTGAATTTGTACTGCAATTTGCATGGCATTTGGTGTTCTTTTTTCTTAAATCTGTGCTTCACAGGTTTTCAGGGTTGCTTGGAACTATTAGTTTTCTGTGAAAAGGAATTTCTAGCCTCCTAGGTGAAGGCAGAGTATGATGTGTATTTTCTAGGGGCTTAGGAATTAAAATGCAAAGGGATGTCTGACACATGTTTTTTGGTTTGGTTGTTTTTTTTGTAAGTGTGAAGAATTTGAAGTTGGTGCTCAGGTGATTCAGGGCACTTGAGAGATGTGGACTATTGATTGGTTTTGCTTTTTTCCTTCAAATTAGTGGACCAATCAGAGTTTACAAAATTTCCAAGTTGATGGGCGGAAACAATGCATATTGCAATATTAATCAGCTAAAGAAAAGTTATTCTTGATATCCGTTTTTTGATTTTGGAGGAGGGTTGAAGCTGGGATAATGTGGTTTGATGTAAACTTCATAGGACAGCCTGATTTTTAATGGAGTGAATTATCCTGTGTCCTATATATGCAACTAGTGCTTGACTGTACTGAAATACCACACTCTTGGCAAGTATAAATTCTTGGTAAGACACAGATTAGAAGAAAATTTTATTTCTCCATCACAAATGACCAATAAATCCCTTTGCAGAGAAAAGAATCAATATTTTTAAGATGGAGCAACTGGAAAGCACCCAAAATTGAGGTGTGGGGTTTTTTCTGTCTCAACAAATCATTTCTGACATGCTCTTATGGTAATTTTCAGTGGATGTAGTGCTAGTAGGTAACATTTATTAGTAAAACCTGTCTGATTAATAGCAACTTTACTGTTGCTTGAAATCAACTTATGAACACATAACACAGACATTATCTATAATATGCTCAAACTCCTAACAGGGGTTCTGTTTTGACTCCTTTATTCCTGTTGTTTTATGCAGTTCTGATGTGCTCCAAAATCTTTAGTGTACCACCATTCTACCAATGTTATTTTATTTGAGGGTGCCTTAGTTCTGCTGCAAGTAGAGGAAGTATTTCTACTGGATTTGGCTATTTCTTACAGTTTGAGTGTGGAAAATGTCTTCCTGAACTTGCGTTCATGGATGGGATTTTATTTGGCAATCAAGCAGTTCAGACTCCAGATAAAGCTAAACATTAGCATCATAGCTGAGACTTAACTCTTTCTTTTTTTTCTTCCTAGTGTCTGTATGTTCTCAGTTCCCAGTTTATCACTTACATGACCTTGCTTTATTTCCTTGTGTGAACTTGTCCAAAGTGTCTATTGATTACTTTTTATTTCTGATAAGACATAGGGGTTTAAAAAAAAAAAATTCCCTAAATATGTTGCATAAATACAGGGTGGGGAGAGCTAGAGAAGGACAAGAGATGCCAATGTTTTAACTGTATGCTTGTCATAATTTTATTGAGATATAACACTTGAAATTTCCTGTTTGCAAACAAAGGCTTAAGTGTCTAAGATGTAGACTCAACTTCAAGGTTCATTTATGTAAAGAAGATGAAATAAAAATGATGAATCAGTATGTTAAGTGTTTTGAAAAAGCCTGTGGAGCTAGAGTACTGCAAATAAGTAAAATACACAACAAAAAATGAAACAAACTTACTTCCTGTTAAAACTGATTCAGTCTGAAGTGGGAATATCCTAAGACTGATTTCTGCATATTGTGTTCCCCAGGTGTGCAAGTTCTGCTTTCTTCAACCCTTCCATGGTCTGTGATGACAACCACTACAAAACCTGTGGTAGGACAATCTTCATAACTCCTTTTTCTGAAGTCAGAATGTGAATATATTGCACAGCTACAGATCTTGCTTACTTTATAGTGTTCATTACTGATACTTGTTTTAATACCCCATTATAGATACTCTCAGGTATGCACAGGGAGAATTTTTAGCCCCTATGGGAAGATGAGAGTGCCACAGAACTCAGAATGTAGGACAGATAAAGAGAATTAATTGTTAAATAAAATTACTTTAAGTATTTTTAAAAAAAATTGGGGGGGGGGGGGGGGGAAGTCAAAACTGCTGAAGTTTTTCAATGAACTTTGAAAACATGAATATTCAAAACCACTTTAATTGTTCTATGTTTCCTTTAACATTATAAGATTCCCATCACAATAACAAAATCAGTTTACACATGGTCTAGTGAACATGTGATGAAAAGATTTAAAATATGTGTTGTGGTTTGTTTTTTTTCCCCATATATTGAATACATAGAATTATCTGCAGTCAACCTGTTGCAATTAGCTAATGCAGGATATTTTCACTTTCTGTCTGCCTGCAATGTCAAAGTTCTGTTAGGTTAGCTCTTGCTCGCAGAGCCTTTCAGGAAACCGTGGCATACAGGACCTGAATTGCTAATGAAAAAGTGAAGCTGTGCTGTGTATTCTGTTTATCCTGTACATCTCTCAGAGTACTTTCCTTTTCCCTTGGCTCCCCTAGCCTCCTGTGTGTAACCTCAGCAGTCCTCTATGCCTCAAACTCCCTTCAGGGCTAAACCAATGAATAATGCTCCCATATGGAATCATTTCTGATGAGTTGCATCTCTCTCCTGCAGCTCTCTACAAATGCCTACCGTCCCATCATAACTAATTTGACTGAGGAGAGAGGGAACTTCTTCTCCCCTGACACCATGCTGCGCTACTTGGAGAATGTGTCCTTCAGCCTGCCCAACAAATCCTTGTCAGAAAATACTGCTCTAGGTCTGGCAGAGGTAAGTGTCTTTCACGTCTCTGTGTGGAGCCACAGGGCCCTGAGATTTCTTCAGAAGCTGGTTTATCAAATGCAGCTTTGAAAGCTTTTGCTGATTGCAGAAAACAAGCAGCAGTTATTTTTAGGAAATAGCAGGTGAGCTCCAACCAGAGAAAATAATTTGAAGGTCTCTTTACTTCTTGGGCATATTATTTAAAGCATAAATTATAAATACCTAAAACCATCAACACACATTTAAAATAATTGTTTAGTTGAGCAGGAAACAGAGGAGAAAATGATGTAGGTTGTTTGGTTTTTTTTTTCATCTGCAAGTGTACCAAATAAAGAATATATAATTTGGGAAGGTGGGTGTGGGGGAGGGAAGAGCAACATTTCTCTGCATGGCTCAACAGATCCAAGTTTGACAGGCGGTTGTCAGGTGCAGAACAGGAGCAGTGGCAGGAGGAAAATGGAGGCATTTATAAGTAGATAGCAAACTAGCTTGGATGCAGAGAGAACCCCAGCTGTGGCTGTATTAGTCTGACCCCAGGTAACTGCCCAAGCATAAACTTGTAGCATATCTTTGTTTCACGCCTGCATTAGAGGGTTAAAAAAAAAAAATCAACTACTGCTCTCTGCCCAAGTATCTGCCTTTTTAGCATTTATTGCTCCTGTAGCGAGTGGAAGGTGAATGGTGCCTCTCCTCTGGGACCTCTTCTGCAAAGGCATTCAAAAGACCTTTGGACAAGACACTCTGGAGCATGGTTTAATGGCCGTGGTGGTGCTGGGTTGGTGGTCAGACTCCCAGAGATATTAGAGATCCTTTCCAACTGACACAATTCCATGATTCTGTGATTCTTGCTGCACTCTGCAATGGCAGACACACACCCTGCTCCACCAGCTCTGCCTCAGAGGTGAAAAGCTATGAGAGGGCCTGTTTGTCATAGTGGTGTCCTAAATTGTTGTGAGTTAATAGCTTTATCTTGCATTGGCTTCCAATCACAGCCGTGACTCCGGTGCAGACTTATCAGATCTCCATTGAAATTGGTTCATGGGAAGATCAGGGCCAAAGCTGAACTGAGCAATTTATTTTTGTTTAATTCACAAAGGGAGTTAAAAAAAAAAAAAAAAAAAAAAAAAAAAAAAAAAAAAAAAGGGAATAAAAAAAAAAAAAAAAAAAAAAAAAAGAAAAAAAAAAAAGAGAGAGAACATAAGAAAGGTGCTTTCTGCAGTCTGAGCTGACAAGGGGGGGTCATCTTCTGGTAACATAAAGTTAGCCTTCTGTAAAATGATATGCATCTAATTCTCTGATTTCAGCAGACTAGAAAGCTATTATTACAGTGATTAGCTCTGGCCTCACTAGTGATTGTTCCTTTAAGCCCGGGGGTAATACCAGGGTGACAAGGATTATTTACTCAGACAAGCAGTATAAACAAATGCTGCTGAAAACTACATGGACAGCAACTGATAGTTTGTGTTAAAAGCTTAGCATTTGCAAACTAAAGCTTGGATTTCATGGATCACAGTTTTAATATGTAGCGAAAGCCTTTCAAAAAAGCTCTAATATATTGTTTCCTTTGTTTTGCTGCAAACTTTGTGTGGGCTCCAAATTGAAAATGGAACATCATCTTGTCAGTTAGAGTACCTGTTTCCCACATCATTTCAGTTGCCGTTTGGTTGCTTATTCACGCTATCTGATGCTGCTTTGTGTGCCACGAAAGCGATTTGCAGACAGAAATGTGGGACATGATTATCTTTAGCAAAACTATTTCGGGAAGTAAACACTAGAGAATCCTGATAGTACATACAGACCCTGTCATTTGTCTGATTGATTGTTAGGCTTTGTATCGTCTGCAGCTAATTCCCTGAAAGGCAAGCACTGAGCTTGCATGCTGTTTTCTGTGAAGTTATCTCTATCCTGATTGTCATATGCCTTGCAGCATAAGAACATTTGATTTAAGTGATATGCAATAAACTTTCTGATTACTGACACACATTTATAATGCATTGCTTCTGACAAATCTGATCTGTGTTTGCTGTTATAACCCTGCTCTGCTCAGCAACTCCAGCGTTCTTGCTTTTCCTTACATTCCAGTGGTCTAATGTATCATTTTGGGAGTAATTCTCAAGTGATGCTGTGACCTGAAAAGAGATGCTCTGGGCAATTTGGGCTAGGTGCTAGGTCTAAGACAGTTTCTGTCCATGCCAGGTAGAATCCTGTGCTGCATGTTTGAGGAGGACTGCAAGATTTGTACTTGCCTGATACTAAGCTGATGTACCAAAGCTCTTGCACTGCCCTGTGCAATATGACTTGTAAAATTGTCCTGAGAAATGACTTGCAGTTTGCTTCCATATTTCTCAGTGGAACTTTTCTATATTCAGCTGATGCTTTTAAGACGTTCTAACAGAGAAGTTTAAGCAGGAGATGTGGGGTTTTCTTGTAATTTTCTGTGCTCCCTTTTCACCTGCTTCTGTTTGTCTTCATCAGCAAGGCTCCTCAGGACAGCCACTGTATCATGCTGAGCACTTGAACAGTGCCCACCATGACAGATCTTGACCTCAAACCCAACCTTTATGTGCAAAAGTTAAGCAGGTTATAAATTGTACAGACACTTATCTGCAGCTGATGAAATATCTGCACACTTAAAACTAAAAGAGGTATTAATGTTATATGGGTTTAGTTAAAATAGGAGAATATGTTCACTGTAGTCTCAGTTCTTCCAGTATTGTCACCCTAGCTGCAGTATAATAATCACACTTTGGGAGCTGCACAGTGGTGTTATTTTTAATAAGTAAACCACTAATTTAAAATGTCCTTTGCAGAACATGATGAAAGTGCTGGCAGGTGGAGATGAGTCTGTGACTTGAATGAAAATGGACTTGTAATCTTAAAATCAACTTAAGAAAATCCTAGCAGAGAGATCTGCCTTGGATCTTTACCAGGAGATGTAGCTGATCAATACATAATCAAATAATACAATTTTGGTTTGTCTTTTAGGCATTTTTAAAAGCTATTGAAGACTTCCTGTTATTTCCTGACTGGATTGATGTGCCAGAGGTAAGATAAACTGGTTTAGACTGGAAGGTTACTTCAGCAGCATAATTTCCCATGGAAATGGTCGCCTCTATTCTTCATTGCCACAATGGAAATGATTGCCTCTGTTTTTCTTCTTGTTAGGACTTTTTTTTGGAAGTCTGGGTTACTTGTTTTCTCATACATAGTTTTCAGATTTGCAGTAAAGATCCACAGAGAGAACAATGGCATAATTTTCTTGTCTAATGTGATTCTGCGAAGTAAAATAAGGGAATTTTTTCTACTACTGTTTCCAAGTATTTCAGGATGACTGAAACAAAATAATTTTTGCAAAATAATGGATATTGTCACTCAAGTAAGGGTTCGATCAGTCATTTTTTGGCACTGAACTTTGATATCTTAAAGTTTTTATTTGTTTTGTAATGTCTTTCAATTGTGATGGTTGTGGGGGGGCAGGGAACTCCCAGCTTTGTAAAATGACCCAGACTAGAACTCAGCCGGCTGGAAGTTAAGGACTGAAGCTCTATTTACAGCTCAGCACAATGTACAAGCAGAGATATACACTATAGACAGGAATAGTTACAGAAATAGACAAGTTAAAGGGAATACAGAAACACAACACCCCTCCCAGAAATCAGAGACCCCAGGAGGGGCTCCCAAACACCCTTCAACCTTCTCCTCACCCCTATACCTTACCCCAAGGTTTGCCCCATGTGCAAGGTGAGCTTGGAGGATTGGCCAGGGAGGTTAGAAGAAAAGTGGTTAGTGAAGATTAATCTGCAGAGAGGAGCCAGAAGCTAGACCGCCCGAAATGCTGTGCCCCCACAGAGAGCCAGACAGACTGAGACTAACTTATCTAATATTTTGAATTCTTTTTCCCAAACATCTCAACAAGCCTATGAGTGAACTAGACATCACCATTGTTTTCCTTTCACAACCTATAGTGTAATTTTCTCCATTAAAATATTCCAGTTAACCTTGAACCAGCACACAATGCATGCAAAATATGGAATAGTGCTTACTTAGTGAAGTGAACTGAGCATTGAGAGAGTCAACCTATTAAAGGCAAAAGTAACTTATATCAAAGTTCTTTTTTTCTTCTAGTCTACCTTTTAAAGTGCAGAGAAACACTTGCAAGAGAAAACCAGAAATTTCCTGAGAGATATATATATATAGATATAGTTATAGATCTCTCTCTCTCTATATATATATAGAGAGAGAGATAGGTAGATAGATACAGATATATTTTTTTAATCTTAGAGCAACACAGATTTCAGAACAGAGAGCTTTCAGCTGGAGGAAGGAGAGGCTAAAGTAAATTAAAGTCTCACTAAAATGTAAAATGCCTTTAAGACAAAACAATGTGTAATTGATTTAAGTTCTTAACCTAAAATCCTTGATCATCTCTGTAAATGGATTTCAGAGAAAATATTTTTTTTTTCCATTGAAACATGCTCAGCATGATTTTATGGATTAAATTTCAACCTGAAGGGTCGTTTTCCAGGGGACATGCTAACCTTCTGAAAGTAGCTTTATACTGGTGACCATTTTAATGAAGGTGAAAGAAAAACCAAACTGCAGTGTCTTGTCTTACGCTCCAGTAAAGACTTTATCTATCATCAAAATAATCTGCTCGGTTCTTGGCCTCATTCTGCTGAATCTTGAGTATAATTGACTGTCAAATACTGGTGGTTAGTGAAGAGTCACCTGGAGACATTCTTTAAAAGATAGCATTTTGTAAGATCAAGCTCAGGGTGGCATCAATTTGTGTAATGTTTTACTCACTATATGTGGAAAAGGTTGTAGTGAAAGTCACATTTGACTTTGGATGGTTGAATGAGTCACACAGGAATTTAACATAGCTCCTTGCCATATTGTGCTATGAACTACAATTTCTTTTGTTGTAGAGCCTTCTCTTTCTTCTTCCTCCAGACTGCTCAACTCTTTGGAAGTTTAGTTCAAACTATTGACTGTGTAATGGTTCATATGGCACAAAATCTGGATGAAAACTCATTACCTTTAACTCTTGATGGCATATCATCTGTAGCAGGTAGGACTTACAGCAGAAATGTTCCCTCTGGACTGTCTGGATACCCAAAATGTTTCTCTGCTTGCAACTCCTCTTTTGCCAACATGAAAGATGAAATCAAAGTAGATATTTTCTCTTTTGAATACAGAAGAGTGCTTCAGTTGCAGAAAGATAACTGTCCAGTTAGTCTAGAGCAAATCAACTCTCAATATATTTGAACTTCCTTGAGTTTCTTGAGGGTGGGGTTTAGATTATGATTTTTATGAAATGCACCGAAGCACCTGAAAGACCTAGGGCTCTTATGCAGCACTTTAAAAATTGCAGATGTCTGGATGTTCCAAGTCCTTAATTTTTTCTCAGGCTTTTTTTTGAAGAGATTGCAAATAACAGGAATAGTTTTGACCTTTTAAAAGAATTTTATTTTACTGCTGTTTAGCATCCGAGCACCTTAATTTAATCTGCGTCTTTGGACACTACAGGTAACAAAGGTGATTTATCCATGCTGGCATTCTGCTCTGCCTCACTGAGATCTGTGTGAGAAGCCAAATAACCTGAGCAGTCACCAGTACCATTAATCACTGCACACACTCTCCTGGACACTGGCATTCTCAAATGGAGCAGTGGAGGTCTGAAATAATGCCTTCAAATGTCAGTGGGAGAGTGTGTTATCAATCTGTTTTTTTGCCCTGGTAAGCTCAGTATTTGGGCCTGCCTGAAGTGTTCCACGGTTTAGTAACAGTGCATGCAGCACCTTCTCTGTCATAAAGGAGTCGGATATCAAAGGCAATTTTATACTTGAGGAATTTACTATATTTTCTGCAAACATATGATGTTTTAAATTCATGGTTTGCAATGGTTATCAGGGAAGTCTAGTTAAACAGCCAACAAGGTTATAGAGCCTATTGATTTTTATCGTGGTTTTTGTTTGGGTTATCACACAGATTACACCGTGGTCAAAATGCATCCTCAGACTCTGAATTTGTCTCACTATCGATTTCCATCTCAAGGACAGAGTTATATTTCCATTCCCAGCGAAGCTTTTCATGGAAAAGGTAAGGAAAAATTCAAAGGGAGGAGCAGAGTCACATAAACACTGTATCCAAAAATTATTTCACTTGAAAACAGGTATTGATTTGCTTTACTTTTCCATGTACCTGATCTGTTGATTACATTTGTTCTATAGAAACAGCACTTGTCCTGTCAAACTAGTGAATTATTAATGTGGTACAATTTTCAAATTGTTTGAATTAAACTTGAGTAATATAGTTGGGCCACAGAGACCAAAGCCATCCAATGTAGATATATTTTTACATCAGAGAAACCATAGTTTCATTAATTATTTTTAATAATCTGAAATTTCAGGATGTCAGATCAGGTATTACTTATCCCTTCATGCAAAATTACTCTAAAATGTATGAAATTTAACTATAGAGTGACAGGTTTAAGTAACAACAGCTACAGAAATAGATGATGCAAACGACAGTTAAGGCGAAAAGGCAGATCTCAGGAGTCTGTATCTAGGCAAAAAATTTAATCTCAAAAGTAAGGTATGGAAAAACCTGCAACTTTAGTCAAGTTTCCGAAATATCAATGTTCGAAGTTTTATCTCTATGTTTTAATCAGGGATTGAAGTAGCCTATTTAAAAAAAAAAATTATCTCCTTCCTTCCTAAAATCTTTGAAAAATCCATGCAGCCTAAATTCAAACCCACAGGATTTACACTCCCAGAGGTATTTCTGTAGTCTGTTCTGCTGAAGGCAGGCAGGTCTCTGTTCATAGAGTGCAAAGTTAGCTGCAGATAACCTGCAGTGAGAAATTCTCTAATAATTAGTGAACTCTCTCCCTGCTTTGTGACAACTTTGTTTCTTTGCACTGGCAGGGGGCTCTGGCTGGAGACTTCACTGCAAGTGCTCTGAGGCTTGACTATACTTTAATTGCAAACCAACTTCTAATGCCAAAAAAAGCATGTGAAAGGACCTTTTTCTTTTTCCACTTATGAAATCTCTCATCATGCATTTTTTTTTCACAACATTATCATGCTTGATATCCTGAAATGATCCAGCCCATTAAAAATGTAACTTTTTTTCCCAGCTAAAAGTCACTTCTGAATAACTTCAGCTTCAGTCCACACTTTTGTGCTGTCCAAACGAGCTAACCTAAAAATTTATTATTCCAGTTTAAACAGTAGACACTATAAATACTTGGAAACCAGAAAAAGGCATAGTAAAAGACATCTGTGGGGCTGGCACTTAGAAAATATGCATCTGTCTTTCCATTCAGATGCTGGAGAACTCAAATACTTCTGATGCAGGCAGCAAACAGATAACAGAGTAGAAACTGGTTGCCCATGTTTGAGTTTCATAAACTACCAGTTAATGTAGATATAGAATCATAGAATGGTAAGGTTGGAAGAGACCGCAAGGATCATCTAGTTCCAACCCCCTGCCATAGGCAGGGACACCTCCCACTAGTACAGCTCATTCTTGGCTTTGTTCAACCTGGCCTTGAACACCTTCAGAGAGGAAGCAGCCACAACCTCCCTGGGCAACATGTACCAGTGCCTCATCATCCTCACTGGAAACAACTTCCTCCTGACATCCAGTCTAAATCTCCCCTCTGCCACTTCAAACCCATTGCCCCTTGTCCTGTCATTGCAAGACCTTGTCAATAGTCCCTCCCCAGCCTTCCTGTAGGCCCCCTTCAGATACTGGAAGGCTACTATAAGGTCTCCTTGAAGCCTTCTCTTCTCCAGGCTGAAGAGTTCCAACTCTCAGCCTGTCCTCATAGCAGAGCTGCTGCAGCCCTCTGATCATCTTTGTGACCCTCCTCTGGACCCGCTCCAACAGTTCCATGTCCTTCCTGTGCTGGGGGCTCCAGAACTGTACACAGGACTCCAGATGGTGGTGAAGTATCCTTGAGTCTGCTGTAGCTACCATTGAGATATTTACTATGGTATGTCGTGCAACCCTTTATAGTGGACAACTGATTGCTTTATTTTATTTTGGAAATAGAGTTGTAGAGGACAGGCATCATTCTATTTTACTTCTGATACCTTTCTCCTGTGCTGTGCAGCACTTTAGTACACATTTATTTATTTCACTGTATTACACTTTCTCACTTACTTAAAGGAATAATAATGAATCTGCTGAATCAACAATATGAAAGTGTGCAGAAGTAGAGATTGAGGTCTAGGGGAGAAGTCCCTTGGTTACAGGTGTTGGTTTGAGGAATAACCCCTGTTTTCTTTTCACAGATTGGATTACCATTGTCGGCCTACTTTACCATAACATGCATTATTTCTTTCATAATATCAACCCTATGGATACCAAGTAAGTATCTCAGACCTCTCATTCTGTAGCAGCTCATTTATTACCTTAGTGATATAACTTTATAACAGCCATGTCATTATCAACTGTAAATAAATTACAAGCCATAACCCTGATGCTGCAATATTGAGGACATGTAGTCATTAACTAGAGAGAGATTAAGGCTTACATTAGATGTTTTATTTTATGTTGTACTAAAATAGATTCCCGTAGTGACATGTTTGTCATGCTTTGTGTTCTCCTTCCATCCATCAGATCTGGTATTAGAATTTCATAATTTTAATCTGTCTCATAAAAGGAAATTACATCTTTTCTCCTGACACATATAAAGATAAATCTTGCACTTAAATGGAACAAGTAAGAAAACCTAACATCCCTCTTTAGATAAAATCTGTATCCTAGTCCTAGAAACCTGTAAGGTAATTTTATAACAGGAGACCAGACAATGTTGTAAAGACCTTTTGTTTTATAAGCTGCATCAATGAAATCATTAGCAGATAAGGTAATGTGAAAGCAGAGGTGTCTACCTCTTGGCAATACAGTTCCCCAGGGAATTTGCAGGGCCATTCACATAAATAATTACACTTTCCTTTTAAGCTAGTATGACTTTGTTTTAATTTCATCCTGACTGGGCTAGATAGATTAGTTTACACTTTCTGTCAGTCTTTTTCAGTCTGTGACCTTCTGCTGTGTGGTTTATCACAGCAGAAGGAAAAATGCAGCATCTTTGCTATCATGAATACAGGGGTTTGCTTTCCTGTCTTTATACATGGTGACACAGAAGAGGTCATGGTCACAGGAGCTAATTTGTGACTTTTAGGGTAAAGAATCCTGTCTTATGACCAGGTTGATCACACAGACTTAATTTCAGGGAGAGTACTAAAAAGCACTTTAAAATCAAGTAGCAAGCTGCACTTTCTTTTTCTGCTTTCACCTGCCTTACTCTGCTTTCTCAAATCAAGGGGCACTTAGCAGGTGGTTGTAAAGGAGCCGTGTAGTTAGCATGCAATATTTCTTACTGACATGAAGAAGCAGAGGCCACAATTTATGACAGTCTATGTTTTTCAAACAGGAGGATCAGTGAAATTCATTAAGATAATAAGCTACAATCTCATTTTCCCAAAGAGAGAAAGAGGATTAATATGGTCTTTATTTAAGTAAAGGTTCAGCGAGCAAGATATGATTACAGGGGCTCTATTCTAATGCGCTGTCTTAAAAGTCTACAACTGCTGGGGCTCTTATATTCAGAATAAAAGAATTATGTTATATTTGTGTACCTTCTCTGAATTTTGGGGAGGAGGACAATCTGGAGGTCAATTCTTGTTCCACTGAGTTGTATATATTTTTAGTGCTCATATCTGAGAAAAAAGAATTTGACCATGCTGCAATATTAAAGAGAAATGCAAAGACAATGAAGAAGAAATGTCTCCTAGATTTCTGTAATTAATCCAAGGCACTACAGAATCATGACTCTAAAATTCTAGAGGCAGATACTTCCAAACTAGAATCTAAAGACAGGGAATGCTCACTTAGTGCATTTTCCTCTGTGAAATAAAATGCCAGATGCCCCCCTCCCCCCCCCAAAAAAAAAGGCATTTTAAAAATAAGTATGCACTTCTCTGCTTGTTTTTTTCTTTTTTTTGTGCTGTGCTGTTACAACTTTTTTGCTTATGTTTCAGTACAACAACAACATTTTCCCGAAGTAGTTTGTGTGAAAGATTTCTTTTATGTTCCCTCTAGCACTGGACTACTCGAACACCTGCAATTTGAAACATGTCCATTTTCTTCTTAAGGGCTATGTCTTTTTTTCCCTTTTGTGGTGGAAAAGTAAACCCAAAAACTCTTGGAGCTTTTGTGCTGTACAGACAGATGACTTCTATTTTGAGGCTGTACGAACAGCAATTTCTAAAGGAAGTCAGTTTTGATTCCCTTAAAAAAAATAAAAACAAAACAAAGAAGGCTTTGAACTCAGTTCTGCTACAGTCATACTTAGTTTGTGTAAAATGTGTAGCAATTCCACTGAAGGTAATGGGATGATAGACTCTGCTGTCTAATGTCCAGAGCCATAGTGAAGAAAGACTTGGATATGCAAGCACAAAACACAGCAACACTCTTTCTTGATTGTGTTGAACTTTATTTATGCTTCAACATTCACTTAACTCTCTAAAGTTTAAGCATCAGGTAATGGGTGTGGAAAGAGTTGTCTACCCTGTGAATCTGTGTAGGAGAAATCTCAAAGCATGTGATAGTGGTCTTTCCACAACAAATTCTTCTCTAAGCATAACCTTTGTGTATCAGAGTAGCAAATTCTTCCATCAGGTCAGTAAATTCAATTTCCATGTTGATTACTGGGAGGAGAAGTAATATCTGATATTGATGAGGTTTTGTGGTGCTTGGGGTTGTGCTATGTGAGTTCTGTTTTATTTGACCTTGTGATGAAACAAAATGAAATAATTTCAATGTCTAGCACCAATTTTATTTTTTTTTTTTTAATCTGGAAGAAAAAATTGAAACCTTTACAAACAAGTGGCAGATATCTGTAAATAAAGCATTTTAAATATGCTTTGCAATCTGGCTCTTTTCAGTGGTGTGCTGTGTTTGGAAACCCATGCTAATCGTTAATTTACCATAGTTCGTATTTCTCATAGTAAACACCTTTTATTTGTATCCCAAAGAGATACAGGTACAAGAGACCATTTCACTCCTTCACAGTTCTTACTGATAGTGTAAGAAAAGTTACCCTACAACCAAATGAATCTTTGTTACTCCTAAATGTGTAAAAATGGCAAAGTCACAAGTTTAAACTGAAAGCAAAAATAAAAGGGTTTTCATATACTACAAAATTAGTTCAGCATGTCAAAAAAGTATGATCTGGATGAATCAGATGTTGAGTCAGGTTCTGCTATTTGCGTGGTTCCCTATATTTTATGGTTGTTGCTTCTAGTCCTGTAGGATCTTTTGTAGTCTTCTGATTTGAACTAAAAAAAACCCCAAACAGTCCTGTGTTCCTGTTTTTGTGAGTGATCTAAAAGTATTTTGTTCTGCATGCTTAATATGTTTGTTTCATTTTAAGGATTGCTGAAGCTGCTGCCTATAAAGGATACATGATCTCAGCAACCAGTTATCTTATCTCTATCAAAGTGGAACCTCTACCCAGGCTGTCCCACAACCTGTCAGGATCTCCTCTTATCACTATCCAGCTCACTCACAAATTGGTAAGTAAAACGGAAACTACCAGTTTAAACTATCATCAAGGCTGTCAAGACTTCAATGTCTGTGACAATTTCTTTGTATTTCTCTGGTGGTCATTCTCAGCAGCGATTCAGATGGTATTTGTGACTACTGTATTATCTTTTTTTTTCCCCCCAACCATTATGCTTCAATGACTTCTCTTTCCATTAATGCAAAAGGCTGATCAGTGCCAAGGAGAAGAAATGATGAGTATAACATTAGACCCTTCTGCATGTATTGTCCTGTGGATGTGTTTTTGAGAGCTACAGTAGAATTAGTACATTCTCATTAGAGCTGTCAAAGCCAAGAATTCATTTATGTTTTGGTTTGGGTTTTTTTTTTGCCTTTGGTCTCAATCCACAATGAGATAATTGAGGTATTTTGAATGCTCTCATGAATAAATCCAGACAAGGAACTTCTCCAAGGTCAGATGTGAGTACGATGGACAGAGCATCTCCTGGAATAGGATCAGAACAGGTTCAAATCCCACCCCTGCTCTAGTCTGGTCTCTGGAAATGGCAGTTCAGAGCATTCTGAATGTGAGGATCAAAGGACAAGAAATATAAGAATCTGAGAAAACCTGGAGACAAGTTTTATTCAAACTGCTCAGTCTTGTTAAGATGTTTCAATTTCAACAAACTGGCATATTCCAGCAAGAAATTGGAAAAACAGCTGGTTTGGTTTGCTGTCTGAGAGATAAACATCTCTTTGTTGTGTTAGGGGAATGAAGAACAGTTGAGTTTGAACTCTGAGGTGCTGGCAGGAGGTATGCAGCATCTACGACCTACTTACAGCATTGAATATAAATGGAAAAGAAAGATTTCGATTCTTAAATGTTTCCTAGAAAACATGTCTTACCTGCATTTCCAAATATTTCATCACATTTTTCTTTCAGCAGCTGTTTTTGAGTCATTTTATCTCTTTCCTGTTGGGCTTCTGATAGAGATGGAGTGGGTTACAGAAAACAAATATATGAAAAAAAATCCTTAAGGCATAGAGATGAAAAGTTGTTGTTTTGCTGACAGTTTTTCAAGCTAAGAACTCTCCTGAATTTCCCTCATGGCCTCTTAGAGGCAGGCACATGAGAAGTGAAGACTGTATTTTGTGTAGATCATTTATAAGCTGTACTTTGCTTTATTTATTCAGGTTCCTCCTCATACTCTAATATGGTGATTTACTAGCACACTGTTAAACAAACCTGTGTTTGTTTTTCCTTTTTCGTGTTGACTTTCACCACGAAGATCACTGTGATCTTGGTATACACACAGAAATGTTCACAGGATCACAGGATGTCAGGGCTTGGAAGGGACTCAAAGTGATCATCAAGTCCACCCCTAACTGCCAGAACAGGACCATAATCTAGCTCAGATCACAGGGAACACATCCAGACAGGCCTTGAAAGTCTCCAGAGAGGGAGACTCTACAACCTCTCTGGGGAGCTTGTTCCAGTGCTCTCTGACCCTTACAGTAAAGAAGTTCTCCCTTGTGTTGAGGTGGAACCTCCTGTGCTGCAACTTACATCCATTGCTCCTTGTCCTATCCCAGGGAGCAGACCTTGTCCTCCTCCTCCTGACCCCCAACCCTCAGATGTTTCTAAACATCTATTAAATCCCCTCTCAGTCTTCTCTTCTCCGGACTAAAAAGCCCCAGGTCCCTCAGCCTCTCCTCATCAGGCTGTGCTCCAGTCCCCTAATCATCCTTGTAGCCCTCTACTGGCCCTTCCCCAACAGATCCTTGTCCCTCTTAAACTGGGGAGCCCAAAACTGAATGTAGTTCTCAGGATGAGGTCTCACCAGGGCAGAGTAGAGGGGAAGGAGAACCTCCCTTGATATTATATGTAATATGCCTCTTTCTCTATTTTAGTCATTAGAATCCATGAGAATGAGGTATGAACACTTTTACCTAAGATATCCTGTGTATTACACATACAGGTTGATTGGGATTTGCAGACTCTACCTAGAGCAGTGTGTGCTTTACCCTGTGCATTAGAGGAGTGTCTGTTTCCTCTTAGAGAGGAGCTCTGGTTGCTTATTGGCGATGCTCTTATAGCAGCCACCTGTTGTCATACTTCTACAGCTACTTCCATTTTGGACAATCTTCAGGTCTTACTAATTGTTATTAATTCAGATGTGACTTGGTTTTGGTTTGTGGTGTTGGTGGTTTTGGGTTTTTTTTGTGTGTGTGTGTTTATTGGGTTTTGAGTTGTTTTATTTGCTTTGATGCTTATTTCTTTTAAATTTTATTTTTAAAACTCCTTGTGGGAAATAGGGGAAACTTATTGCACTGTGTTAACAGTATTGAAAATGTAGCTCAGTGCTCTTTGAAGTTGGTCCATAAATACAGGTCAATACATCTTGTATTTACAATTCTGAGTATTTTTATTTTAAGAGGGGGAAGTCTTTCTAAATATGTAGTGGCTATGATCTTAAACTCTGTTCATAAAACTGTACAGGGATAGTAACTGTACTAGATTTTGCTCTGAAAGGAGGTGGGTAAAGCACAGCAGGTGTATCCCTCTGAAAGACAAGAAACTCTTCATCCACTTACTCTTTCCAGTAATAGTCTGCTGCTGGCTTTTGCGTCTTACTAACTGATACCATCTGGTTACTTTGAGAAGTTCAAGAGAGGCAATGAAGTTTTACTCCACAAATATAGTTAGAAAACTCATAATTTTGTTGTGTTTTTTACCCTTGAACAGTATTAGGACCTATCCCATCTCTCCAGTGTTGTGGTTTTTTTGTTGTTTTTTTTTTTTTCCAATCAAAAAATCAGTTCAACTGTGTGAGTGAGTTTGTTTTGTTCCAAAACCTGATTTCAGTGTTATCTGATGGTGAAGCACTTTGTTATACTTCCTAGCTTTATTTCTGAAATGGCTTTTAAAATAACAAATCAGATGTAAAAATTCCAAATGCTAAACACTTTAAAATAGCAAACCAACACTTTAAAATAGTAAAACGTACTGAAATCTGCAAGTCTATTGAAAGAGAAAAATCTGGTTTGGCATCAAAAAATATTTTACTTATGTTGTTTGCCATAATTAATTCGTATTGTTTCCCAGTGGAAGAGTGTAGTCTAGTATCAGAATAGGTATTTAAAAGGGGAACTAGGCACAAAATCTTGTAAAGGGAATTAATAAAGCTATGGTGTGAGATCTGGGCAGTGGGAATATATACCTGGTGCTCTGCTTTGCTTTTCTTCTATTGTTCTGCTGTTGTGAATTTGCTGAAGAAAACTATTATTCAACAATGTGACGGTTTGGGAGTTCCCCACCCCCCCACACTTTGTAAAATGACCCAGACTAGAACTCAGCCGGCTGGAAGTTAAGGACTGAAGCTCTATTTACAGCTCAGCACAACTCACAGGCAGAGATATACACTATAGACAGGAATAGTAATAGACAAGTTAAAGGTAATACAGAAACACAACACCCCTCCCAGAAATCAGAGACCCCAGGAGGGGCTCCCAACCACCCTTCCACCTTCTCCCCGCCCCTATACCTTACCCCAGGGTTTGCCTTATGCACAAGGTGAGTTTGGAGGGTCGGCCAGGGGAGTTAGAAGAAAAGTAGTTAGTGAGATTAATTGGCAGAGAGAAGTCAGAAGCTAGACCGCCTGAGACGCTGTGCCCCAGAGACTGTGTTATCTATGTTTTGAGTTCTTTTTTTAAACATCTCAGCAAGCCTATGAGTGAAGTAGACATCACCATTGTTTCCTTTTCACAGCCTATAGTGTATTTTCTCTGTTAAAATATTCCAAGTAGCCTCAAACCAGTACAAACAACCAACAGAAACAACCCAAATGCCTCTGGGTATCTTGTGTATGTGTCATGTTTTAACCCCAGCTAGCAACTAAGCACCACACAGCCACTTGCTTACTGCTCTTTGCCCCAGTGAGATGGTACTGAGAATAGGGGTTGGGGGAGGGGAGTAAAAGTCAAAGATAGACAGTTTAATAGGACGGAAAAGGAAGAAAATAAGAATGATAATAATAATTAGAGAATAATAAACTTAGAATACACAAAACAAGGAAATGCACAATGCAGTTTCCCACCACTGCAGACTGATGCCCAGTCAGCTCCTGAGCACCAGCCCCTGGCCAACTTGCCCTGCAGTTTGCATACTGGGCATGACATCATATGGTATGGAATATTCCCTTGGCCAGTTTGGACCAGCTTTTTTGTGCCTCTCCAGGCTTCTTGCTGGCAGGGCATGAGAAACTGAAAAGTCCTTGACTTAGTATAAACACTTCTTAGCAACAGCTAAAAACATCAGTGTGTTATCAACATTATTGTCATACTAAATCCAAAACACAGCACTGAAACAACTACCAGGACAAATATTAACTCTATCCCAGATGAAACCAAGATGGTATGGAATCTGTATTCTGTAGAAACAAAGATACAGAGTAGATAGAAACACACACTGCATGTTTATCTGTGGGGAAGACCTGTAGTAAGGAGTTGTGAGCAAAACTTGTGCAGCTCTGCAGAAGTGGTACATGCAGTGAGATAGAAACAGTGCTTGTCTCTGACACCTGTGGCTTTGGGAATAGAACTCCTCTTCTGGCTTTTAATTAGTGGGTATGTTTTTAATATTGAGGAATGGATGAGTAGATTGTACCTGACAGGAGGCTGTAGTGGGGGTGGTGTTGGTCTCTTCTCCCAAGTAACTAGTGATAGGATGATAGAAAATGAGTTTAAATTGTGCCAGGGGAGGTTTAGATTGGACATTAGGAAAAACTTCTTTACTGAGAGAGTGGTGAGGTGTTGGAACAGGCTGCCCAGGGAGGTAGTGAAGTCAACATCCCTGATGGGATCCCTGTAGATGTGCGATATAGTTTAGTGGTCATGATAGTTGGGTTATGGTTGGACTCAATGATCTTAAAGGTGTTTTCCAATCTTAGTGGTTCTAGGGTTCTGTAAGTATGGTGACAGTGGACGAATTTTGTTATTTTATGCTACTGTCTCTCCAACAAATTTTTTGCAAATAATTTACAAGATGATTTAGAGAAGTAAATTTAATAGTACACTAAGTAAATTACTTAAGCAAACTTAGAAAAGTAAATACAATTGAAGTTACCTAAACAAATTGGGAAATCTGCATGTCTCTGAAAACTTTCAGATAATAACAGTACAAATCCTTTCTGTCACACTACCTATAATTTTACTCTCCAAAGTGTTTTCATTTAGTTGAATGTGCTCTCTCCTGAAATAAAAGTAGGATTTAAAATGTAGAAGAAATCTTGGCTGCAAGATCAATGTGTTAAACTATGTGCTTTAAAATAAAAAGTAATAGTCAAACTATTTATGTAAGTTTATGATTGAATATAATGATTAAACCAAGAGCATAAAATCTGGCTTAGGAACCTGTTTCATCCATTAAAATACTGCTTGCTTATAATAATGGGAGAAACATTTGAAGTGGATACCAATCTCATGCTTACAGTTGCCTGTTTGTTCCACATAATGTTCTCAATTTAACAGAGCGAAATGTAATAAGTAGTACAGAATAACAAGTCTGAATGAACAGATTTTTCTCTTAAAATTAGAGTCTGACTTTTTCCAGTTGATCTGACAGCTACTTGTATGGAATCTACTAGATTTCAGACAAGTAAAAATGGAAGGAGTGAAAAGAGAATATAGCTTCTTGTAGTGATTGTAGTGGTGTTTTGGTCCAGCTTAATGAAATGTTAATTTTTTTTCTTCTAGCATCTATAAAAAAATGCCAATCATTGAGCAATGGAAAATGAAAGGGAGTAAAATAAACTTGGCCTATTTCAGGAATTAATAGTCAGAAAGAAAATGTGAACTGAATGTCACCCCTTGAATCAAAACTCCTCAGAGCATTTGTCGTTCCACAGTCTAAGTCACCGCTAGTTGAATTTTCGCTTAGACAAAGAACTCTGTGGGTTCCCCTGAAAGTTCTGCATTTTTTATGTAACTTTCAGGAGTTTGTAAGATGATTAAATTTCTATTTTGTTTTGAAACATGAGGTAATGCAAACCAATGATGCTTCCTTTGCTAGAGAATACTATAGGCCAGTGGGCAGAGAGCACAGAGATGGATGCCCATTGTAGGGGTCAGGTTGGAGGCTAAACTGCTGTTGTGGAGCAATATAGCACAGGAGCTGGAAAGGCGTTTCATAGTTAACCCATACGCTCTTGATTTCACAGGTACAAGAACTAGAGAAACTAGACTACAGAATCAATTGTATCAGGGAGTGCATAAGGGGAAGACATCAGTAATTACAGCTATTAGGTCTTTGATGTTCAGGCTCACAGGTGGATTGTCATGGGACTAATGTTACTCGTTGACATTATTTCTACCAAAAGAGCAGGCAGAAAACTTCCTAATCAGGCTTCCATTTGTGTAAAACAGATTTCTGGCTTATAGCAGAAATTCTCATGAATCAAGCTGAGTAAGTCTTCCATGTTTTTTCACAGGATAAGCGTATTAATTGTTTAATTCTTCTTATGAAGTAAAGAGTCCCTGTGGATAGGATAAATACATACATTTTACTACTTAGTGTTATTCTTGCTTTAATTTTCAATGTTCTAACAACTGCTTATTTTGGTTTTTTGTTACTCTTATGAAAATATGAACAGCTTTAGAAAGATTGTTTCACAAAAAGTCTTCATCAAGGATTAAAAATTCAACATATTTGCATAAGAATATGAAGTGATTAAGTGT
The DNA here is from genome assembly GCA_013396675.1 of Eubucco bourcierii. Lineage (NCBI taxonomy): Eukaryota > Metazoa > Chordata > Aves > Piciformes > Ramphastidae > Eubucco > Eubucco bourcierii. The sequence continues at coordinate 146,622 of VWZE01011591.1, forward strand.
TGCATTTTTGCTTCCACGTTTATCTGCAGTCTTTCTAAACAGAGTCTGCTTTTGTAATAAGTGACGTGGAAAGGTGTGAAAAGCAATTCTCATTTTCCTCCCCTGAAGTCATAGGTTATCTTTTCCTGTGATTTTGTGGATCACTGAGAACCTCTTTGCTTGAGACTTTTTACATATTGAAGAATTACTTTCCTGGATATTTTTAATGAGGATCTTTTTAATAGCTTTCCCTTCCTTCCTACTGCTTAGGGTACAAGATCAAAACAAGAGAGAACCGGGAATGACTTTGTGACACTGTAGACTCAGATTGGTTGTTGTCATGCTCTTCAGCTCTTCTACTAACAGAAAGATTTTAAATCTCATGAAGTATTTTATATTGATTCCTTGTTTGTCTTATCAGTCAATATACACTTGTGCAAAGACTGGGAAGAACTTTCTATAGCTCACCTGAAAAACTGTCAACCAAAGGTTGTATTGAAAGAAAATGATGTTCATTGATAGCTGGCATTTCTTGTAATTGAAGCATTTTCAGTGTGTACACAAGTTTTACGCTAATCTTACCAGCTACCTTGATATACCTACTGATTGAGTCTGGTAGTGTAGTCTCTGTTCTGGAAGACTTCCAGGGCATCAAGGTGGAACAGAGTGAGAATAAGGAAAATAGTAAGGGGATGAGCAGTGGTGACCACTTACAATGAGTATTACAGTTGTAAGTGTGACTGCATTGCACTTATGGGAGCTCTCAAACTAGAATCAAAAAAATAGGCTTTTTCCTTCTGGGTGGCTACTCACAACAAACTGTTGCAGCTTTATGCATTTATTGGTGATATTAACAGTGAGTCTGAAGACCACAAGAGTAACGGTATAGTTAAGCTGCATTTATACTCCTAACTACCATGAAATATGTAACTCTGGCTTTAGTATTGGATGAACATAACTAATTTGAATATGACCTTATGCTAAGGTGCTAAACTTGGCAAAATGTCTAGAATTTGTTTGGAAAAGCTTTAGACTACATTCCCAACATGTTGGTCAAACAAGGTCACAAAATTTCAGGTGTTAAATATACAACAGATGGGCAGAGTCCAAGGGGATGGCATTCAACAAATCCTAGTGCCAGGTGCTGCACTTTGGCCACAACAACCCCATGCAGAGCTACAGCCTGGGGTCGGAGTGGCTGCAGAGCAGCCAAACAGAAAGGGATCTGGGGGTGCTGATTGACACCCACCTAAGCGTGAGCCAGCAGTGTGCCCAGGTGACCAAGAAGGCCAATGGCATCCTGGCCTGCATCAGGAATAGTGTGGCCAGCAGGAGCAGGGAGCTCATTCTCCTGCTGTACTCTGCACTGGCCACACCTTGAGTACTGTGTCCAGTTCTGGGCCCCTCAATTTAAGAAAGACATTGAGGTACTTGAACATGTCCAGAGAAGGGTAACAAGGCTGGTGAGAGGCCTCAAGCACAAACCCTGTGAAGGGAGGCTGAGGGAGCTGGGATTGTTTAGCCTGGAGAAGAGGAGGCTCAGGGGAGACCTTCTTGCTGTCTACAACTATCTGAAGGGTGGTTGTAGCCAGGAGGAGGTTGGTTGCTTCTCTCAGTCAACCAGCACCAGAACAAGAGGACACAGTCTCAAGCTACACCAGGGGAAGTTTAGGCTGGAGGTGAGGAGAAAGTTCTTCACTGAGAGAGTCATTGGCTACTGGAATGGGCTGCCCAGGGAGGTGGTGGAGTCACCGTCCCTGGAGGTGTTCAAGGCGGGTTTGGACATGGCACTTGGTGCCATGGTCTAGTCTTGAGGTCTGTAGTATCGGGTTGGACTTGATGATCTTTGAGGTCTCTTCCAACCTTGGCGATACTGTGATAACATCTTCAAACAGACATTGTTTTTCATAACTATAAAATGTCAAGTTACGTTAAAAATGCTTTTAGAAGTTATTTCTTTACAATAGGCTGCAGGGTTTAGTATAAACGTTTGTACTTTATCAGAAACATTTTGTCTAAAGAAAACCCTGAAAGAGACAAAAACTAAGACGGCAAGTTATAATTGGTTGTAATTCAGGAACATTTTAGTGAGATACAGACATTTCTTGATGGATTTTAAAAATGAAGAAAAAAAAAAGATAACAGAAATCAGCTAACACCTTCAGTGTGTATGGGATGATATGCAAGACTGATGGTAGTTTGCAGCTGAAACTTTATTCTCAACCTCTCCAGATGTTTTGTAATGAAGCAACAGTACATTTTGTAAAATGATTATCCTCAGAAAAATCTGTTTCTAGCAAGATGTTTTTTTATAGCAGGAGCAACTGTAGAAGAACTAGCATTTAACTTTATATGATCCAAGAAATTACAGAACAGAGTAGAAATTTAGAAGTGATGAATGTCAGGACTGAAATGCATACACAATGTGCTCTGGAATGTGTCAGAAGAGGAAAACAGAGGGAGAAATAGTGTAAAACTGCACTGCTGTTTTGTAAGATCTGTAAGGCAACGTAGCGCAGACCTTCATCTTTGACCACACTGAAGTCACTTTTGTCATGCAGACAAAGTAGCTACCAATTCTTGTCTTTCCTGACAAGGCAACTGACCATCCTTCAGCACACAGAAATACCATCTTAGGGCAGATCTGGGTATGTTTTGTGCAGAGAGAGTGAAGGACTGACTAAGGTGATGAGACAAAAGGGGAGCATTCAGAACTTGGATGCTGCAGCAGAGCACAGTGCTCTGTAGATCTCTTACTGTTGACTGACACCATAGACAGCATTCCCTTGCAACTAGAAGAAAACTTTTTGTACATTGGTTTCATCTGCTTTAAGGATTCTGCAGCCTTCTCCAGGGCTTTATTTCACCTTTTTGCAGAAGGGGAACAGATGCATCTGTAGGTTTGGAAAATTATAAACTCCTGACTGTTACACCCTCACATGAAGATTAGATGCAGCCTGGGAATTCTTGATGTAGCTGATTTTACCCCAAATATGTTTAATGCAAATGTTATTTTTAAGATTTGCTTGATTATGGGAGTGAGGTGGTAAAGAGGGGGCAGGAGGAGGGGGGAATATGCTTTACTAAGATAGTACCAAGTTAGGACTAACTTAGCATTGTTCCATCTCATTCTTTTGCTCCATATGGTTCATTTTAACAAACATAATGCTTAGGGAGCTGTCTGCCTGACCGCGAATTGTTAAACTTTCTTACTGTGTTATTACACTGAATCATTCAGACAGCTGCTTCTCTCGTAGTATTTTGGCCAACTCTCTTGATCTCTTCTACTATTTTACTTCATGCAACCAACACTTCCCATTAGTGACCTGCTTCCTCTGTGCTCTCTGCTAGAGCACTTCATCAATGAAGCTTTAGCACCTTTCCTTGTTAATTCCATCTCATATTCTGTTATATGACTTTCTGCAATCTCCAGAACCAGGAGTCATATGAGAGCATCAGGATTCATTACTCTAAGTGCAACCTGCGTATCTGGGAAGTGCTCTCTTGGGGTACTCTCTTGGAGATGGGTAAAGTGCAGGGAAAAGATAGACCTACTCTTCTCTTAACTGTGATGCCACTATAAAAGTGTAGCTGAGTGTTCCTTCTCTGTTGTCTGGTGCCAGGCAACATGCCATATCACAATGTTTGTTTAACATCATTACTGATAGGAAAAAGAAATGGGAGAAGAACCAATTCCCATTTGCACACAAATATCAAGGCTACTATGAGGGAGACAAATCAATGTAGAGTTGCTTTCATTTTATGGCAAGTTAAGTGTTGACTAATTTATGTACTGATTGAGGGAAAACAATGACTGTTGCCCACACCTGCAGGACAAAGGTATAATTTTTCACTAAATTGACTTTGCCAGAAAAATGTGGATAAAATACAATTAAAACTGTGAGTCTTACAAAATGTGTCAGAATTAACCACAAAGAAAAAAAAAGCTTTTAATTTAAAAATCAGTGTGAGGTTTCACACTTTTATTTATATATTTAACTTATACAAGTTAAATCCTTGCTGTAAAGAGTACAGGAAACCCACTGAGATCAAATAAGAAATGAAAGTAGCTGCAGCTAATTTTTTGCTCCTGGGCAACCTTAAGATACCAGTAGTCATTATGATGATATACAACATATCTTAACAATACAGCAACAGTTCTGTATTGTTAATGTTATTAACAGAAACACCCCAGGACTTATAGGAATCAATTTTAAAATCCTAGGAAGGTGCAATAGCAAAAAATACAGATTTTCATTAAGTACCTTGAAGATTGCCTGTTGTAAGAATCAGGACTGCATTGTAATAAGCTATAATTCATAGGAGTCTTCATTCCCACATCAGAACAGGCTTAAGCCTTTGGAGGCACAATACTTTCCTTGTCTTATCACTCATCTATCATGAAACAGTCCTCAATATCTCTTTGTAAATGAGTCCTTTGGCTTTGAGGAGTGAGGGTGTGCTGATTTGAGGCTAATTGGAATATTTGAATAGAGAAAATTATATTATAGACTGTAAAAAGGAAAACATGCTGATGTCTACTTCACTTATAGGCTTGCTGAGATGTTTAGGAAAAGAACTCAAAACATAGATAGCAGCCTATAAAGTAATTTTCTCTACTAAAATATTTCAATTAGCCTCAAACCAACACAGAGGGCATCATGGAGTGGATGAAACTTTTTTGAAGTGTGCAGATAAATTTCGCTTTTAATTTTAAGTTTAGTTGCTGACTTCTGTTCTTTGAATATCTGGATAATATTTATATGCTAGCTTCCACTTAGTATCTATAAAATTACCACTTGCCTAAATAAAATCACCACTGGTGACTGGAACCAGGTGTTATCCATTTACAGCAAGAAGCATCTTCTTTTTCTCTCTTAAATTTGGGTCTGCAAGTGACAGTGCATCAGCAGTTGGAGGTTAGTCAATACCAAGCAATAAACTTTGAAAAATCTTGCTGACTTAAACCCAGAAGTGAATTCTGCAGTTATCCTGTTTTACAGAACTGGGGTATCTTGTGCTGCTTCACTCTGCCTTTGATTGAACATTTGTCACAGGAGGAGAAGAGAAAATTATGGGATTTATATTTGACATGATCAAATCTGGTCCAGTGATTTAAAGTTCCATCCCAGCTGTGAACAGTTTTTAAATCCAATTTAGTTCCTCTTGTTTAAGTTCCTCATCAGTGACTACATCCTCAAAGCATCCTTGCATGTAGTGATGGCATACCGCAGGAGTTTCAGCTAGTTGTGCTACATTTAATGAACTGTCAAGGTTTCTGTTATCAAATGTTTTATTTCTTTGCACAATGTTAATACAGATATATACACATTTAACTATTGCAAAGAAAAGTTAGTGCAGAGGTGAAAGAGTGAACATTCACATGTTAATTACTTTTATCTTTGAAATTACAAACAGAAAAGTAAGAATAAAGTACCACCAGACTCTAATCCCCACTGTGAGCACAGATCCTGCAAAATCTCTCTTGGTGGGGTCAAGCCACTTTGAAATGGCAGGAGAAAAGAGTAGCATTTAAAATTGTAAAAAACTGGATTTACATTTAAGTATCTATATATATATATATAATAATTCCAGATGTAATTTTGCTGATTGAGAATTCCCTAGAGACAGGCACTTGGAGAGTATCTTTTCAAAACTGTTTTGTAAAGAAATATATTAAACATAAAGGGTAAAATCCTGATTTAATTACAATTCATGGTAGAATTGCTGATGTCTGTGGGTTCTTACTCTAATAGTGGTCTAATGTTGCTTTCAGACTGATACAAATCCATCATTTGTTATTCATAACAACTTGAAAAGAAAACAGAATCAAGACTAAAGACTAAAACTGGAGATTTGTTTCAGATGATCTGTCTGTTGGTCATAGCAGCAGACAGTGGTTTTTACTGAATAGAAGTAGAATGCTCACGCGTTGCACGCTCTGCATTATTCACATCTTGAACAACCTACGTAAAATCAAAGGGGCTTTCTGGCTCCTCCAAACCCATTGGCTTTAGACAGGCTCAACTCAGTTCATTTTCCAGATCACTGTAATTAGGTTCCAGTTAAGTTACCTGGAGTGAAGTTTAAGATCTTCATGTTGGTTTCTCTTGATTTGTTAGTTTGATCCCCTATATTTCATCTGTGGTGCATTGTATATCAACTGGACTCACAGAGAAAACCTCGCACTGGTGAGTGTTTAAGATCTAGATTTTCCTGAGCTGCTTATTATTTCAGAGTGTGTTCTTCCACATAGCAACAATTAAGTCAGGGAAGACCAGGTACTTCAATGCTAAGTAAATAACAAGTAGAAACATCATTACAAAATTTCTCATTAGTTATTTTAGCTGAGGTCCTGTCTCCAACCCTGTATTTATGTAATATAATTTATTTTTTATTACTTGGTGTAATGGACCTGAATAACCTGTTGTACGTGTTACTCGAGATACTTTGATGTAGCAGTTGCTAGTTTTCTTGCTTCAGTGGTGGCTTCAAAACATTAGCACTAAGTATTGAGGTAACCAGGCTACTTTTACTAATTGTGCATAGTTTGAACTCTTAGCTCACGCTCTTTTGCCTTTTAGGTCGTGCATTTACATTTCTTACTTGCCCATCCAAGACACTGACATGCTTGTGTTCAAGTTCCTAGACTCCTAGCACACGTCTGCCCATGTCTGTGAAAGGGAGCTTGCAGGAATGATTTATATGGCACGGATGACTGATATTTAAATGCATACAAACAAATGATGCTTCACTCAGAGAATGGTAACTATACTAAATCTATTTTGGTTTTTCTGATTTGTGTCCTGCTGCCTTGGAAACGTGCAGAAATATACTGAAAATGGTAAGGTAATGAAGAGCTAACTATTGTCAAGATGTAACATATGCTGAAAAGAACAGGGTCTTCAGCACATAGTCTGGTTTCTACCATTATTGTGGCAAGGCTAACAGTTGGGGTTTTTGAATCTCTTGAATCACTTTTTTAGGGTGTGTCTGCCCAAGAGTGCACAAGATGTATGGTTGGTAACAGGAAATGTATTCATTTGGATATATTTATAAACCAGAGAGTATTGAAGGTTTTTCAACACAAAGCAGTTATGCAAGCATGGTGTGGTAATCTGGGAGTTCCCCCTGCCCCCTCTCCCCCTGATTCACCAGACTAACTCAGCAAAGATAGTTAATATGGCAAGCAGCAGCAGAAATACTGACTTTGTGTTGCCTGTTTTAAAATCTCTCAGCAGAATCTATGAGTGATATAGACATCACTGTTATTTTCTTTTCACAGCCAATGATCTAATTTCTCTCATTAAAATATTCCAATTAGCCTCAAGCCAGCACACATGGCTTGCAGCAAAGAGCATATTGACATTACATGTGTTAGACATTAACAATGAGTGCAAGGGAGCTCAGTATGGATTTGTGGAACTGAAAAAGCATAGTTTGTTACAATGAAGGCTGAACACTTGTCTTGGACTTTATTGTCCTGGTGAGCAAGTAGTGGCAGCTTCCAGTTAGACTGAATTTATAGGTAGGAAGAGAAGGATTTCAAACCTCTACTAATCCACTTAAAACAAATTAATTTGGTTTTCCCCCACCCCTTTAAATTTCTCTAAACTTCTGCATCAAAATGCTGTGAATATTACTTTGGAGTACTGGATGGGAAGACAAGAATATGATCCACATTCAGAGTGGAGTCCTCACGACTGTAATTGAGAAGTGGGGAAGCTTGAGGGGAAGGGTAAGAGTTTATACAGTCTAAGAGAGACAAACTTTTGCTCTGCTGCTGGTGATTTGGGATATTGATGCAGAAATAATTGCACAGATTTTGGAATGAATTAGAACTATTTCATTATGCTCCTGAGCTGTTGAATTTAGCCAGCAACAGGAAAACAAGGCACCTGCTCAGCAGTGGTGAGTGTGACCTGCTTTTGCCACAGTGGCATTTCTGCTAAAAGCAAAGCTGAGGTCACCTGATAGAGCTTTGTGGCTGGGACCATGCTTATTACAAGGCAGGGTTATGGCTAAGTATAGGCTGTGTTACAGTCACATCACCAATTTAGAGCAACTCTTGCATTTAGTTCACACAACATAAATAAAAGTTTTGGCTTGGAAAATAATGTTAATTTTAGTTCGGAAATGGCAGAGGAGTCATACTTTAGAGAAATCTGTAGATAGCAAATGTCTGGCTTTGCTTGTTTCCATCCTTAGTGTTTGTTAGATGAGGCATTTTAACTCTACTTCCTCTGCTTTGCAGCAGAACTGATAGATAATGATATTAACAGCTAGTAATAGAAACTTGGAGTTGTTTTTCTAGCAGGAAATGTGCAGCTGCTAAGGAGGGATTTCCCCCCCCTTTTTTTAAAAATGTTTTAAAATTTTTTTTTTTATTTTTCCTTAAAAAAAGAATGGAGTCCCTCCCAGTTTAAGAGGCTAACACAAGCTGGGTCAGCAACAGGATTCCTATCAGGACAGGGCCAGCCAAGAAGAGCTGATTTTCAGTGACTCACCCAGAAGCCAGCTCTACATACCTTCCTCCTCTGCAGTGACTCACAATAAATTTCAGTAATCTTGATCCATTCAAGCAATCATTTAATGACTAACATATGCTTTGAAGGGGAAAGTGCACTCTAGATGAAGGCAGGGCTTATATGATAACACTTTCAGTGTGACAACCAGAGCATCACAACTTAGGAGAGAGGATGAAGAGTGTAGCAACATGTTTTACAGGGATTACTCATGTGATTTGGATTAAGCACATTGCTAAACGCTTTGCCGAAGCGGAGTGTTAGATGGTGCTAAGCAAGGGGAGATAGAAGTACTGAAAATCATAAGAAGATAGATCCTATGAACAAGTAAAATGAAATAGAAACACATTTTAATTTGCAACAAACAAAAGTTGGATGTGTTCGAAGTTCTAGATGTGAATTATCCTGCTTTCTGTCAGCAACTTTTACAATAGACCTCTTATTAGCATAAAGATTTAAAAGAATCATTTCAGTAGTGCTCATGTCAGGAGCACTGCTGCTTGTGGTTTTTTTCGTTCTTTCTTTCCGTCTGCTATGGTAATTGATATCAAATACAGCTTGAATAGCCAGAAGAAGGATAAATTTGGAGAAAGCACCAGACACACCAGGGAATTTGGTTTTCCTGAGCCATGTTTGTAATTATTCAGCTGCACTGATGAAATCTTACAGGTTCCCACATATTGTTGGGCCAGACAATTCTACCTTCAACAAGTTGTTGAATTTCAGATTCGAGAGAAAGATTATTCTTCTTGGAGGGGAAAGAGGTGTTCCCCTCAGTCTGTATTATTTTATTTTTTAATATGACAGACAAATGATAACTATTCTTTTAGGAGTATTGCTGAATGACCCTCAGAGCTGGATCTATTTTTCTTTGTCATGAAAGCCAGCCTCACAGCATAATGCCATTACTTAAGCACTCCAGATAATTAAAAAACTAGAACAGTATTGATTTTTATTCTAATCTCTTATTTCTCAGTTTGACTTTGCATGTAATGGCTGTGTTGTGATTCCTATAAAACACCCCTTCTAGATTTGTCTGTGTTAAATCCCTGCTCTCCATTGATCCCAATACATGAAACTTGAGATATAGTGATGGTCTATTTTCTAGTCCAATGATCTTGTTTGTCCTCACTCCAACTAGAGAGATAACTTAGTTATAGAAGCTGGCTAAACATTCAGTAGGACCAGGTGCTCATGTGGAGTCAGTGTGCAGGAGTTCATAGAATTTAATAAAATGATGCCACTTTGCACTAACTGAGGGCATCTCCTCCAGGAAAGATATTCTGAAACTCAGCCAGTGGCCCCCAGTCCATTGTACTTCCAAAAACGGCTAAAATTTGCAACAATGTGACTATTGCAAACCCCATTGGACACTACCAGTAAATATGTGTTTCAGAACATTATTTCAGACCAGTGTTTAAATCTTGAAAACTTGGACTACCCCTTAAACTGAATTTGTGTGATTAGTGGCAGAGCACATTTAAAGAAGAGGTCAAAATGTTCAATTTCTTGGTCCTGTGAGTGCACTATTGAGTCCTCCTAACTTGTCACCACAGAACCATGACAGGTTCACGCATTTGTCCTTCGAGAAGCTGTTGGGATTGATGTAAATTCCTTCAAAGAGCAGAAATATTTACATTGAGGAACTGCCAAGAGTTAGACAGAGTGTTAGTGGTGGTAAAAGAGGTGTGGGCAAAAGAAGGCAATCATCCAGGGAATAATTTAATATGGCAGAAGAAAACAGCACAAACACCATTTCTGTTACAGAGAAGCATTACTTTGCTCTTGGGAGCAGTGGACAGTGTGAAACAAATAGGCACAAATTCAGCATCCTCTGTGGGACTGAGTTCTCTTGAAAAATGCCCAAGTGCTATTCAATTATTCACTTCAGAGCCTGGCATGTGATAAGGTTCAGTTCACTTTTAATCTTCTGAGTAAAAGCTTTTGCTAAGTGAGGTTCAGTTAGATGCTCAAGGCCTATTTATTAGCACGTTTGTTGTCAAAGTGGTAGAGTCAGTGAAGGTGTGTACCCATACAGGCTGCATTTATGCACTGCTGTGAGAAGATGCTTCTCAATGCAGCCATTCACTTGGCACCTACATGTTTCTGTGTTAAATTGTTGAGCAAGCATGCACAGCTGTAACACCAAGCACAGGTCTATGTCTGACAGTGAAATTCCTGCCATTAAATCCTAACTAGGGATTGATGATTTGTCTAATGGCTTTCTGCTTTATTTTCTTTTGCAGACTTCTCTTTACCATTAAAATGCACAGGTGTGGAAAAGCAACAT